>JAACNH010003752.1:0-27246 GCA_019447015.1 Hymenochirus boettgeri
TCCTATCAGGACTGTCCGTGTTTCCTATATAATGAACCGTAACAGTGTTTCCTAATAATGAACCCGTACCAGTGTTCCTATTATACCGTAACTGTAACAAGTGTTCCTTAAATTAGTGTATATGAACCGTAACGTGGTTCCTATTAATGAACCGGACATTTCTATTCATAGAACCGTACAATGTTCCTATTATTAACGTACAGTGTTTCCTAATAATGGAACTGTAACAGTTGTTTCCTATTAACTGAACTGTACAGTTTTCCTAAATGAACTGTACAGTGTCCCTCTTAATGACTGTTACAATGTTCCTATTAATGAAAACCCCGCTACAATGTTCCTATTAATGAAACCGTACAATGTTCCTATTATATGAACCGTACAGTGTTCATATGTAATGAAAACCGTACAATGTTTCCTAATCATGGACCCGTACATGTTCCTTTAATGAACTGTAACAATGTTCCTATTAATGAACCGTACAATTGTCTTAAACCACAATGCTATTAATGAACCGGCATGTTCCTATAATAAACGGTACAATGGTCTAGGCCTATGTTCCCTATTAAAACTGTACATGTTCCTAATATCATATGTAACTGATTCCAATTTCGGTCATTTCCTATTTAATGTAACTGTACAATGTTCCTATCATAAATGCCTACAGTTGTCCCTATAATGACTGTACAGATGTTCCTATTATGAACCGACATGTTCAATTAACTCTCAATGTTCCTATTAATGAACTTCCGTTCTATCTCGATAATGTTCCCTATTAATGAACCTACACTGTCCCATTAATGAACCTACAATGTTCCTATTAATGAACCGTACATGTTCCTATTAATGACGTACATGTTCCTATTATGACGTATATCCATGTTCCATGTAAAGTCCTGTCACAGTGTTCCATTATAATGAACCATGCACAGTTTCCTATTAGACTGTACGGCACAGTACATGACTTACACGTCATTATACACTGTACAATGTTCCTAATTAATGAACGTACATGTTCCTATTCTGTAGTAAGTGTAAGAATACTGAAGTAAATTCATTAAACTGTACTGACAGTAATGATTACAACTTCCTAAACTAATGTCCTATAACTGCATGTTCCAGAAGTACTTACGTGAAAAATGTCCTATGTATTCATTATATGTAGTATTGGCACTCACAGTATGTATGGTTATTTTCACATATAGGTGTTGTACCCCATTTGGTTCCAATTATCAATTCACCGATAAACTCTTCTAATCGATCGTCTGGTATCATCTAGCAATGTATGTATGTGAGAGGTGGTGACCCCCATGGTACTGCCATCACACCCTAGGACTCTTCATAACTCTATAGGGGTCAATATGTTACGAAATTAACACAACAACTAGCACTATTCTATTCTGTATTGTGTCTTAGCGGACATTTCGGTAGTATGTGTTCACCTAGCACAGTGCACCCTAGTGCTCTGTTGTGTCAGTGGATTGTTTTGTATTGTATCTCTTTTGTGCAGTGTATTGTGTAACCACATCTGTGGGAGCGTTATGTCTCTGTGTATGTATTGTACCTGTGTGGCAGTGTATGTTTGTTTATCTGTGTGTGTGTGTGTGTGTGTGTGTATTATCTGTAATGTGTAGTGTATCTGAGTGTGTAGTGTATCGTGTGGCGTGTAATGTTTGTATTGGATCTGTGGTGCAGTGTATGTTGTGGTAGTGTATCTGGTGTACGTTTTTATTTGTGTGTGCAGTGTATGTTGGTAACACATTGTGCACGTAGGTGTATCTGTGTGTGTAATTGTATCTGTGTGCAGGTGTGGTATTGTATCTTTTGTATGTGGGTAATCTGAGTGTGTAGTGTATCTGTGTGCATTTCTGTTTGTATGAATCGTGTGCAGTGTATGTGTGTGTAGTGTATTTGGGTGTGTAGTGTATCTGTGGAAGTTGATCTGTGTGTGTGGTGTTCTGTTGTTGTGGTTGTATCTGTGTATGTTTGTATTGAATCTGTGTGGCAGTGTGTGTGGTTTGTATTGTGGGTCCATTGTAGGTGTAAATCTGTTGTGGCTGTATGAATGTTTGCTATGTATCGTGTGTGTTTGTATCGTTGAAGTGTTTGTGTGTGTAATTGTATCTGTGTGGTAGTGGTACTGTGTATGTTTGTATTTAATCTGTGTGCAGTGTTATGTGTGTTGTATTGAAGCTGATGTGCAGGTGTCTGGATTATGTGTGTTCTGTTTGTGCGATGGGTATGTTGTTTGGTATTGTAATTGTGTGCATGTAATGATTTGGGGGTGCTAGATGCTGGGTGCGTAAGTGATTGTGAGCTATGGTAGTGGTTTGGTGTGGTGTAGTGTTTTTGTTTAGTGTTGTTGTATCTGTATGTGTAGGTATCGAGTGTGTAGTGTATTTTGTGTGTTTATTGTTCTGGTGTGGGTTATATGTTTGTATTGTATTCTGTATGCAGTTATGTTGTGTAGTTTATCTGTGGTGTGTAGTGGTATTTGTGTGTGTAGTGGTAATCGTTGTAATGTTTTGTATTGAATCTGTGTGCGGTGTAATGTGTTTGTATGATCTGTGTGGCAGTGTCTGTTGTGTTGTGTTTTCTGTGTGTGTGTACTGTAATTTGTGTTGTATGTACGTGTGTAGTGTATCTGTGTTAATGTTTTTGTATTGATCTGTGTGGCATGTATATGTGATTTTGTATTGATCTGTGTGCAAGTGTATGTGTGTGTAGTGTTTTGTGTGTGAAGTGTGATCTGTGTGTGTAGTGTCTGTGGTTTTACATTGCAGAGAAGCTAACACACGTGATCTCACCCACACTCCCCTCACGTCAGAAACTATGAATCATTTTATATCTTTTTTTTAAAAAAAATCTTCTTTCATTTTCCAGGTTAATGTACATGTCAATATCACTATTTTTTATTGTTTTGTAGAATAAATGGGGTGTTCAATGTATCACTGATTACCCCCAACACAAGTTTCAGTAACTCATGAGTAATATGTGAATTCTTTGTCTTGCTTGGTGGTAATTTATAAAAATAATAGACATTATAAAGTCCCTCCATCTCCATGTTACCCCCCAATGGTTTTTCCCTTCCTCCCATTGACACAGCGCCACCCATTGATTTTTAAGTCCCTCCATAAAGAGATCAGGACAGCTTTTGCTTTTTGACGGATTCCTCAGTCAGTTCAATTGGATGCATTTTTCCAGTTAGAAAAATCGTCTGAAGGAGAGAAAGAGAGAGGGGGATTTTCTGATTCTAAATCTCGGAGCTCCCTGTGCCCATACCTTTCCTTTCTCTGGGTGGATATTAGTTTATTTGTGACCATATTTGAATATTTTTTCTACATTTCCCCAGTCCTGGTGGTTAGGAGACAGACCATATCCTTTGCGTCCTTATACCAGTACCTGTTCAGATACCATCTTAGTTCTTTCCTGTCTAGAATAGTACTGTGTATAAATGGAAAATTACAAAGGACGAAATGACATTAAGACCCACAATGGCTCTCTACTATGCCTGTCTCCCCTTGAAATCCTGTTAAAAGCTAGCAATACTTGCACAGTTTAACCTTTCACATCTACTGGTATTTAGTTTTGTTTGTTATCTGGGTTGATTTTCCCCCTAAAAACCAGCTGCGGATGTTTCTTCTTCCTGGGGCTTCCTATGCTGCATAATGTACAATACCATGGTAAGATGACTAATCTAAACCTTAGAAACTAGCAATCCCCCCCCCCTCCCGCACGTACCCCCAGCAGACACCTCCCCATTACAGAAACTGAACTATTGGAACCCCCAGAAGATGTTCACATCATTTAACCCTTGAACATAGTTTTCCCAAACATGTTCAAATGATTTCATTTCAGTGGCAATTTTATTTTATTTTATTTTTATTCCAGTTTCTTTGTGCTTATATATAAACAGGTTTTTGTATCAACTTAAGCACCTGGAAGATGTTGGCGCTGTATAAATCCATAATAACTAAAATAATTTCAGTACTTTTTTCTGTCTTAGGTTGTATTTGGGCCAAAGAACAAGTTGTTATTATAACTAGTAACAAATTTCCGTATAAAATGGCTACTAAAAGGTCTTTCTCTATCAACCCCCTGCTATAGTGTCTAGGTCTGCTCTTGCATCCACATTTGTCACGTGTTCACAGATAGAAATGCACATCATCGATTGTGAAATAATACAGACATCCTGTTGAATTTTATAGAACTATGTCCACAATGCATGCTTTTAGTTAAAACTGTGCATACACACTGCTCTCCGAGATCTGTAACATGTTCCTGGTGGAATAGTTCCTACCAGTCTTGCCAGTTATTGTAATGTGCACATCTACAGTGTCATCCTATCTATCATCTACTATCTACTTCTATCTGCATCTATCTATCTATCTACCTTGAGAGAACACTGCAAGCACTCACAGGACTTGTGGCAGAATTTATTACACTGTTGCAACACAACAGATAGCGACGTTTCCGGTCCTGTCTCTTACGTCTGTTTCGTCTGTCTCAAGCGTCTAAAGAGACAGACCGAACGGTCGCTATCTGTTTTGTTGCACATGTAATAAAAGTTGAACTTCGCAAGTTCCTGTTGAGTGCTCCTGCAGTTTATCTCATGGTTGGATGTTTAATAATCACAGCAGTACCCAGGCATATGAGCACTCTGACAGTAAGAGTGCCACACCACCAACCCTAGTTATCTATCTATCTATTCTCTATCTATCTATCTATCTATCTACATCTATCTACTCTATCTAGTCTATCGCTCTCTCTCTCCTCTTTCTCTCTCTCTCTTTCTGTCTGCTGTCTGTCTAATCTATCCTTTATCTCTCTATCATCTAATCTATACTATCTATCTATCTATCTATCTATCAGCTATCTATCAATCTATCTATCTATCTATCTATTACTATCTATCCGCTCTCTCTCTCTCCTTTTTCGTCTGTCCTGTCTGTCTGTCTGTCTGTCCTGTTATCTATCTATCTAATCTACCTATCTTCTAATCTATCCTATTAGCCTATCTATCCTATCTATCTATCTATCGCTTCTAAATCTAGTCTATCTATCTATCTCATCTGGTCTGTCTGTCCTGGCTGTCCCGTCTGCCTGTCTGTCTGTCTATCCTACTATCTATCTATCTATCTATCTATCTAATCTATCTATCTACTATCTATCTATCCTATCCTATCCGTCTGTCTGTCTGTCTGTCTGTCTGTCTACTACCTATCTATCTATCTATCTATCTATATATTATCATCTATCTATCTATCGTTACTCTATCTGATCTATCTATCTTCTATCATATTCTATCTCGGATCTATCTATCTATCCATCTATCTCATCATCTTTAGTACCTATCTAATCTATCTATCTATCTATCTATCTATCTATCTATCATTCTATCTATCTATCTATCCTATCTATCTATTATCTATCTTATCTATCTATCTACTATCTATCATATCTCTATCTATCTATCTATCTTCCTATCCATCTATCTTATCCATCTATCTATCTATCTATCTATCTATCATCTATCTATCTATCTATCTAATCTCATCATCTATCGACATTCAGAAATAACTCAACAATGCTCATTACAAGTAATGTAAAACACTATTTATTACTACAAACTGATTCATTATTTCTTGAATCTAAGGATATATAGAATGTGTGTGTGACAGTGAACTTAGTAGTTTTTGAGGTAAGGGCCTAGAGTGAGTTGATAAACTTATGTTAGGCATACAGTAAAGGTTTGTGTGTGACTTTTAAGGCAACATCACAGTTAAATACTAACTTTCCCCCCAACGTATAGGATTGTGGAAGTGCACTGATTATTTTGTAAAAGGCTACTTTAATACGTTAGAATTTACATATTAGAGAAATAAACACAGATTATGTATATCTCACACACGCCACAGCTAATTAAAAGTAGCAGATTGCTCACAATGCTGTGTGTTGAGTAATAGAAAAGGGAGAAGGCTTACAGTATATTCTGGTTGGGTCATGATAAATAATTTTAGTTTAAATATTTGCCAATAACATTTAATTTAATAAATAGTTTGAATCCAGGTGTGTCAATTTGTTTGCAGTGGTTCTTGGTTAAATTCTCTGCTCTCTATCATATGGAATTCTATCCATATATTCTGTATATCTGTTGATATTACCTCTGCACCCTGATCAATCCCCACATTATCATTTTTAATAGATATAATTACAACGATCCAGCCTCGTCTTGGACTTTTTTGCAGGTGTAATTTTACTAGGGGAAGGAGGTAAAAACCTTATTGTGGAAGATTCTGCCTACAAAATAGGTAGGAGTGTGTAGTGGAAACTGTATTTTCTTGTCAATTTTGTTCAATAAAAAATACAATTTCAGTTTTCTTCTATGTTTTCAAATTAGCAATAAATAGATTTTAGTGTTATGATATGCATTGTTTTCCTCATTTTAGGGAATTTTGTATCAAGAACCATGTGATTTATTTGGTTCCTCTCACAATGAAAAGAAAATGCCTCAGAAAGCACAGCTGTCTAGTCATGTGTTATTTCTGGCTTTTCCCAAAGAGCCCACATTTACTTTTTACTGTCCAAAAGACATGGAAAGTTTTTTGTTTTTTATTTTCTAAGAGTTTGCTGTTATAAGAACTTAGTTGGACGGGAGCATGGGGCACTCTGACGGTAAAACAAAAGTTGTTACAATCAGCTCGTCATATTGTTTTTTTTATACCAAAGAACTATCAGGTTATTTAATAAAAGTTCTTATCGTGTAAAATGGGGCTAATTCTGCCCAACCAATCAGAAACTTATTTAACATTTGAAAGCTAAACATCTTTGGTTGGGGCAAATTAGCACCATTTTAAACGTAAGAACTTTTTTTGAATCTCCCTGATGTGTTTGTATTTACTTTCTATACTCTGCAATGCTTCACATTTATTACTTCATTCACATCTGGCCGGCCCCCAAGATCTCAAAGGTGGCCATACATATGAATGATAAAGGTAATTCCCGTCGGGGACAACGGGAATTTACCTATTATTATCTTTCGTGTGTAGAACCTTTTTATGATCGTAGTGCCGACGAAACGACTGTAGTTGGAACTCGATCTGACAATCGGGAATGACAGAAAATTTCCAACGTGTTTCGGCTACCCTTACTTGAAGTAGAGGGGCCGATGTATTGTGCGGTGTATGGTCGGGTGGGATTGCATGTGTATGGCCAGCTTTTAGCAATAAAGGAAATGTCATTATGTCTGGGCACTCCTCTTACCTCTGGGTTCCCTTAATGCGTAATCATTTTGGGACAATTCTGTACTGCATAAACCCTAAAGTTAGGTACACACCTAGCGATCGGTTGGCCGGAGGAGGACTGTCGGTCACGCAAAAGCAGCCGCGTCCGATAGTCACCGCGACCGATCGGGGCTGTCCATAAAGACCGCACGATCGGACGAGTTTTCCACCCTGTCCGATCATCTTTCGTCCGATTGGACGAACGTCGATCGGACATGGGCACATTCGAATGCGATAATTTCGGTCCGATCGACGATACACTGAACTATCGGTCGATCAACCGAAATATCTAATCGTGTGTACCCAGCTTAAGGGCTTGTGTTCAACACAATGGGATGCCTTTGTTGCATGTCTACGCCTGTCCTTGCACCAAGACACTGTGCTCATAAGAGTGGAACGTAATCGCACTGTTTGCAGCAGTCTGCTGCGTTAATCCTAGTGCTATTAAATCAATGAACAGATATCAATAATGCAGGGACTCGCATGTCATGTCCCCGCCAGCATTGAGTGGATTTGAAGTGTGAACGTACCTTAAGGTAAGCTAATAAGTATTCTATTTGAATCGGTTGCCGTTAATCATGGAAAGTACGAAGGCCATGCAAGTTAGTGTAAGCCAATATTAGCCTGATATTGCATTAGGTGTGTGCATTTTACATTTAGTTGGCCAACAATGCCCATTTCTGCATCTCCCATTCAGGTCTAACTAGAAAGGGAAAGTTTTAAGTATAAACTTTGAATTTGTCTTGAAGACTGCATTTTGGAAGGGAATTTGTATATTTTCTTTTGTTTGAGGAAAATCTATTTTTTTTTAACTTTAGTTACCCTTTAAGTATGGCTGCCCACTGTATGGATAAGTAGTCAGTAGTGTGTGCCCGGGTCTGGTTGAGGGGTATGTCTTTTTTTGTGTTTACAACCATAAAACTATCTTTTATTGAGGAAAAATCTAAATTAGTTTCTTTTGACTTTGTTACCTTGAAGTATGGCTGCCACTGTAATGGATAAGAGTAGATCGGTAGTGTGTGTACCTGGTGTGGTTGAGGGGTATTATCTTTTTGTGTTTACAAACCACAAAAACTATCTTTTATTGAGATAATCTAAATTGTTTTTTTGACTTTAGTTACCTTTTAAATATGGCTTCCATGGGAATGGAAAGGTAGGTCAGTAGGTGGCTGACCTGTGTCTGGGGGGGGTTGGGGGTATCACCATTTTTATTTATAACCATTGAAACAAACTGTTTTGAAATATCCACATTTTAGGATTGTTACCATTATAGTCTATGGGAAAAAATGTCCGGAAATTCGCCAGTAACACCGTAATACTTCTGCAGATTCCTTATCTAGAAGATAGCACACTTCTTCTATATTCCTTCCCCGCACGTCTTGTCCGAATTTCATGTCTCTAGTGCAAAAACTGTGGGAGGAGATCAGTCCCAAAAAGCAGAAGAAGAAAACAGAAGAAGAGAAAAAGAAGAAATAGAAAAACAGTAATTTGGCTTTTTGAAGCCAAATTAATAAGTTTATTCAGATTATTGTAATGTACTGTGGACCTGGTCCACTTACTAACATTGCATATTTACAACATGTTTTCTGTTTTCCTTTTCATGATTTTTGTGTAGATGGCTAGGTCAGATCTAATCAACTTTAAGGGGCTGGTATGAAATAAATAAATGCATGATGCATTGGTAGTAGAGAATTACATTATTTATGGTTACCTAAAGCACGTAGCTAAAACTATAGAATTACACAGATAATCAGTTATTTTTAGAATGTAGCTCTCCTTTATCACAAATAATCTCCAAAATGGGTTATTTTCTTCTATATTGACAAACCCCTGTATCAGAATAGAAGGAAACTAGAGAGCATATCCCAAAGTGTTTCAACTATTTCACCGTTGCAAATTTCTCTACAGAAATTGCTATATCAGCCTCATGGGACCTTTGAATCATTTGATTAAAGAGTAAAAACTGACCATACACAGGAATATACTGGCTGCTAGTGATAAGCTTCCCATTGGTAGCTAATCATTTTGTCGGGTGGTTAACACAATCGAACATACTGCTAACTTACTTGGTGACATTCACATGGAAGAATACTTTACATGTAAACGTTGGTTTCGAAGTTGTTTTTTTTTTGGGGGAAAGTTGTAGGTATATCTTATAAGACTGGGCCGAGCATTAAGCTTGTGCATACTGGAAGATTCGCGCTGCAGCCAAACATTCAAAGACCAACGCTTTGTTCAGAAATCTTACCGGCGTGTTGGCTTTTTTACACACATTACAGTGTGGCCTCAGCCTAAAAGGCATTGCATAAACCCCAAACATGTTAATAGTAACTGACAAGGAATATATTTAAAATTAAATATACAGAAGTAAAATGTCCATTTTAGCCATGTCTATTTGGAAATGTGTCGGGACGGACGGGATTGTGTCTTTATTGCTAAATGTAATGCCACTCCGTAATAGAGCTTTCGATGCCGACGCCAACACGCATTACAACCAAAGCATTTTTCTTGGTTCGCCCCCTGTACAAAGTATAGGGAGTCGGCAGCAATTATTAGTGTGTATGGTACTTGATATGGGAAATGCTTGTAACTGCCTGTAGCTTTGGTGCACTGAGTATAGAAAATAAAACAAGGTTTGTTACCTATTTATCATCATAAGATGAAAAACCTTCCAACATGTCAAGTACCCCACTATGGAGGTCCTATATAATTACTGGAGTCTATTTTCCGACCGGGTCATTTTGAATGATAGCCACCTGCTTGGTTGAAATTTTAAAAAATAATTTTCATGTAGGGCTCCCAGACATTGGCCATTGTTTAAAGCATTCTGCAAGGATTAACTGTTTAAATACATTGTTTTACAAGGCTGAAGACTTTCATTTTTATGATCATAACAAACATTAGCAAGGTATGTAACGCCACGGGATCGGAATATCCCCCAAATTTCATTGTATACAAACGAGACAAACACTCTTTTAGAAGTTGCTATTATTACACAAATATTTTTTTATTTAACATTCTCAAAAAGTACAACGTTTCAGGATCTAGTTTGCTTTCTCAATCTACAGGATTGTGTCTGAATGCCACTTTTCCATGTGACTACACTTATATGTCAGCCTGAAAAATGTTTGGGTTCTTTTCTATGGGGATTTATCTTATCTGGAGTCACTTGTTTAGCATATTCAAAAGAGAAGATAATCTTTTGAACAGTGGATCATTTGCTGTTATCCAATAGGCTGTTTGTCTGCAGAAGATTACTTAATATCCTGTTTAATATAAAAATCAAATAAATTAAATAAATAAGTCACTATAATAGAGAAGTCACATAAGCCAAGATTTCTAAATAGATGCTTTTGGGCTTTTGGGCTTTCATGATCCGATTCCCTAAGCTTCCCATTACCTTCATCTCCAAATGAGCTTAGGGTTATTAAATATCACCAGATCAAAAATGTATCCTTTCTAGTAGGAATGTTCTACCATCTGTGAAGAAAATGCTCTATATAGAAAATATAAGAACTTTATAACCTTTTTGAGGTACTTGCAGTTACCTTACTCCAATCTAGTCAGGTAATTGAAATCCCCATAATCAAAACATGCCCCATACCAGCAGCACTTACTCTAATTTGCTGGTTTGCTGCTGCCTTCAATCCATCAGACATTTTGTTTAGGAGCAGTATCCCCCCTCCCTCTTTTAACCACTCCCACTTCCATCCGACCTGACTTTTTCCCACAAACCAACTGTCAAGCCTGCACACGCACATACAGCATTTCAACACTGTCAAAACTCCGTCACCATTCCAGCTACAGTAAAACTACAACAAAGAATATTTTTTTGAGAGCAATGAACTTGATTGACAGCGGAATTAAAAAGTTTTAGATTGGATTCTAAAGAAATAAGGGGAAGAATCAACAAAAAAAATGATACAGTGGTGGTTGGAAGAATTAAAGTTTCTAGTTATGGTCACTTTAAAAATACCTATTTTTTGGTATAGATGCCCTTTAAATTTGGCTTGAATTAACATACACCTTACTCCTCCTCCTTTCTTATTAACTCTGTCATGTCTAAATAAGGATTATCCTTTAAAATTATGTCCAGTCCATGTGAATCATTTAGCCATGTTTCTGCTATACCGATCACGTCATACCTTTCCTTTAAAACTATTAGTTCTAGTTCCAGCTTTCCCTTCCAGACACACTTTTTCATTTTGTAAAGGTACATTTAGATTATCTTCAATTTACTTCCAAACTTGGATTTATATGCCTCCTTATTCCTCTATGTTCTTCCCTCCCCCCATTTCCACCCTCCATCCCGCTATCTTATAGCCCCCTGATCCCTAGTCCTCCATCTACCCCTGTGTAGTCCAATGTACCCCCGCCCCCCCCCATACCTGGTTAAAATCTCCTCCAACACTCTAGCATTTCTTCACCAAAACAGCTGCACCATCATTTTTGAGATCCAGTCCATCTCTATTAAAGAGCTGTAGCCAACAGAAAAGCCAGCCTAAATCTCTAAAACCCAAACCCATCTACTAACACAACCCTCTTGTGGTAGTATTTCTGAAAAGCCTGCCCTTGAGGGTACTTACTTTTAACTTGCCCTAACTCTCAGAAACAATTTTCAAGGACCTTTCTCCTCCTCCTCTACGTTGTCATTGGCACCATCGTGAACCAAGAGCGCCGGGTCACTCCCCAGCCCCACCCAATACTCTGTCTACACCGATCCACCACCATGTTGAACCCTAGCACCATGCAGGCCAACACCCTGTCGGCATGTAGGGTCTTGGCGGCAGATTACCTTATCTACCTTTCTAATAATGGATCCCCTACCACTACCAACTGCCATCCTTCCTCACTCTCCCCAGTTCTCCCTCCCTTGTAAGTATTAGAGGTGGCGATCTCCTATAATGGCAAATCTTGTTGGGATCGACTAGCTGGGAAGAAATCCTATCCTTTCATCCTCTTACTTTTCTTGGTGACTGTTACAAATCTATCTTCCTTCACCACCTTATCTGCCCCATATCCATCCTGCATTTCCCCCAGGTTTGCCAAGCCCTGCAATCCTGCAAGTTACCCCTTTGATTCTGCACCCCTCAGATTCTAATGGACAAACCACTCACATCAGACACATACAAGGTCCCTGGGTTGCTGCTACAAGATCCCCATACATACAATCCCATACAAGATCCCAAAACTGTCCTTACTAAACAGCAATACCAACAATATACAGAACAGCAATACACAAACAACATAAACACAACCTGTTTTTAAACCTTTCTTTTTTTAAATGTTTTTGTTTCTTAATTAACGCACCACCCTTAAAAAACAGACAAACCAGACTAGAAACTCAGAATCTGCCAGTAGCACTTCTATGTGAGGTTCAAACCAAGAAACTACAATGCTCAAGCAATTTAAAACCAAGTAGCTACACCCTATCCAATCAAGGAAAAAAACAAACAAAAAAAGCCTTTCTTTTGTTTCTCTGCAAAGCCACCCACCCTACAGTTAACAATGCAGTTGAAAACAGAAGGAGTTTAGGATAACTTTGAATTGGCTTGAATGGTTGCATTTTGGAAGGGAATGTGTGTGTCTCACTGCATGTTTTAAACTAAATAATGGCAATGAAAGAGGACACTTTTTATTTACTTTAGTTAACCCTTTAAGTATGGCTGCCACAGAATGAAGGTTAGGTCAAGAGGTGTTTGTCAAAAAACGGACGACCTCCACTTCTAACCGCAAACAATGTTCTTTACACTTCATCAGAGGGACCCTCTGATAAATAACTGCTTAGAGTCACAAAACATCAGGACATTCACTTACAACTCTCGAACTATTTATGTATTAGGAGTAATTTAAGGGCAAGCTACTTACATGATTGCTCGCTCCTCCACCACATAGTCTGACAGGTCCCACGTACTCTGTCTTCTATGCGCACGTGTGGATGTGGGTGAAAGAGCGAGCGATCGGGTAAGTAACTTACCTTCTCTCCTGGCTCCTGCATGTTTATTGAAGAAGAGAGTTAAGACACAGCTCCTTTACCTCCCATTCTTCAATAAAACTAAGCCCAAACTTTATATTTTTCAGTGGAGTAACCCTTTAAGATTGGAAGAAAAGAAGTTAGTCTACAACGTTTGAAAGTTGTTTCACTGTGAACTGAGTGAGGCAAGAAGGGGTGGTTATGACTGGGTAGATTAGACTAATGGAAGTATGTCTTGATTCAACCTCCAATACTTTACTGGGTTGTATGAACAAATCGAAGTTGGTTTCTTATTCAGTTATTTTTTCTTATCCGCTCATTCCGCAGGCTGAAGGTTGGTTTCTTTAATTAGAATCTGTTGTATTCAATTTGATCAACTGGACTTGAATTGTTTTCTTGAAGACATTTCGCTAGTCATCCGACTGGCTTTCTCAATTCAGAATGACTTGACAAGATCTTTGGCAATCATGTACCCTGGAAAATCCCATAGCATATACCACAGCCATGTTTTAAGGGCGTGATTGGATGTGGCTAAGAGGTGTTATAAGAACGCCCGGTAAGGTGTCAAAACAGCATTGTACAATGGCAGTTGGTGTCGAACCCGTCACCCTATTTTAGAACTAGGTTCTTATTTTTCACATAATGGCCTCCTTGACATCTCTATTGAGCCAGTCACGTTCCTTTGCCAATATGTTAACATTAACAACTTCAAAGGTATGTCCTTTATTCTAAGATGCAGGTACACGGCTGTGTCCTGACCCGAGGAATTGGCTCTTCTTCTGTGCTGGCCCATACGTTGATGCAGTTGCTGTTTGGCTCCCCCCACCATAACCATCAGAGCATTCTTCACTGCACTGCACTTTTTACAAGTGACATCATAACACACGCAACACCCATCTCCAAATGATGAGGTTCTTTTGTCTGCAATACAATTCTCAAACATGGGTAGTTGAATTTTAGCACAAATATTAACCAATCAATGAGTCATGAAATGTGAACAATGAATTGTGTGTGATGTTATAATAATAATCTGTATTAATGAATGCAGTTTGGTTTTTTTTGTTAATATTAAGACGGTTTTGGCAATCCAACAAATCTATAAATACAAATAAACACCTCCTTCAAATGTTTAAGAGTCGCACAATCATAAATAGGAACAATTGTGTTTTATGCATTAAAAGTCACAATGTATATACCTGTAGTTTATCTGTAACTGAAATATTCATCAACAGCATTAGAAGGTGAAGGGATGAAGGAAGCCTAACTGAAGTAAGTAATATCAGTGTCTGAAAATGTGTAACCAATAAGGCTGTACACCAGCATGTCTTGCCTTTTCTGGGATGACACTTGTGTGGTGGTAGGGGCTGCCTCAGTTGTTCCTCAATCAGATGTGGCGAGTTCCTAACTAGAAAGGTGCAAGGACACTGCATAGGTCTCCTCTTCTCCCCACTTGGCTGCACCTTCTAGGACCTGCAGTCTGTCTCATTACTTTACAGAGAGAGTCACTGCCCATTAGGTTCTCCTCCTTTAGTAGGGCCTGCAGCCACGACTCAACTCGAATTGACTATTCCTTAATATCTGATTGAGTTCGGGAGTTTAAGAAGCAGTGCCTTACCTCCCTTTTTCAATCTTATTGCAGGGCCCGAGAAAAAAAATGGGAGCTAACTTACCTTTTGCGCGATCCAACCGCGGCTCAAAGCTGGAATCTCCACCGCTTCACTCTCCTGTCCAGCCATAGCGCGATCGCGTAATGCGTGCTATGGCTTCAGTTGAGGTATATCCTATAACCATGAGTTGTGTCATCCAGAAAGGCTAAGATCAAGCCCTAATTACTTACTTACATATGTTACACGTGATCTACTTCAGTTGCCCTGAACTATGTCAGTACATATTTTGTGGCTCCTGGAAGATTAGAAAATGGAGTTGTGTTGTGTGTTAATTGTTCCGTGGTTCTTGTGACGGGTCTGGGGCAGCTGTGCACCCAAGCCCCTAAACGCTGGTGGTGAGTTGCTCTTTTGTAGAAATTGTGTTATATCTCCCCCAGCTGAAATTGGTCATGTTAAGTGGGTGTTGTGTATATAGTCCATTTGTTTTTAATGTGGCTGATGATGATAATTATATTACTGAGACATCTTTTGGGGAAAATGTTCAAGAAGAAACCAAAATGGTGGTAGGCGTTATAATTGTGTTATGATGTCACTCATGTGTTACCTTTAAATATCCATACTTTTTTGCCTCAGAACTCAAAAAATGTCACATACCAGTCAATAAAGATTGATATTCTTACTTGGTTATAATCTCCATTCTCCATTTTATATTTCATATTTATTGCAACTACAAGTCGCCTAGCTAAGATTACTGGTGCTCCGGTAAAAGTAGATGGGGCCCCTATCCGTGCTTCAAATCCGTGGTTTAATGGGTGGAGCTAATCTGTCATAGGAAAAATAAGAAGATGGGACTCCTTGATTCCTGGGCCTTCTGTGATGGCTTCCTCCCCTGTTCCTCCTGTGTTAAGCCTCCGGCAAACTACCTGACAGTATTGTGGAAAGATTAGAGATATGTTAAAGAGTGAAGAGTACCAACCCGAATTCGTTACTTTATATCCCGTACTGAGGGACTTACACCAGTAGGTTGTGAATATATAAGAAGTTATAGGCTGACAGTGCTAGAAAAATTCTAGTAGTTAGGATGGACAGCCAATCTCTTTCACTCTGAATAAGTAGACTGTGAAAGAAGATCCTCATAGAAAAAGGGATTACAGTTTAAATGGCCTTTTTCCTATGAAAGGGGAGTTACAGATTAGATATAAAATGGATTCCCTTCGAAAGGAAGGCCTGCAGAAGCAAAGGTATCCAATGACTAAACAGGAGTAACATAAAGACACAGGAGGGGTCATGGCTATGCACAGACCAAGATGGCCGCAATAACTAGGGAGCCCTCGGTACATCTAACTAAATGAGCCTGACATACATAGCTTTCACTAAGGCAGACCCCCCGCTCACTAAATCACATACCATCCACACCCACCATGGGGAAGAAAACCTACCGGTACTCATTAACGTAACCCATGCCTTGGACAAATTTTATAAAAAAGCACCTGGACGGATTAGACCCATCAGGACGAACCCAATATCAAAGCCCCTGCATCCTCTTCTCCTTTTCCCAGACGAAGACATGGATAACTGATCCAAACACCTATATCCTGGAAGATACCTATCTGTTTTGGTCACATGAAATCACGGCTCTCTAACCAAGGAGTTCCACCATGGCCTTTGCAAGAGCTACGTACAGAACAGTTGGGGGATCGAACAAGGCCATCTGGAGGACCGCATGGACAATATGTATGTATGTTTTATGTTTACTTAGAAACGCACCACTTGGGACGCAGTGCTGGTACATGTAACAAAAACAAAGTCATACAAGAGGATAAATACATAAATAGTTTCAGTACAATAACATATATAAATTATATAAAGTGCTAGAGCTTTGCCACAAGAAATAGAGGTAACCATGCATCGTAGAGCTTACAATCTAGTTTTGATATGGCGCACTTGTCTGATCACTTAGACACCACACAGCAGCCAAAGGATTTGGAAAAAAAGAGAGATGCCAGAATATATGGATAGGGCATCCCAACCAATCACAGATGACACCCTTTGGCCCTTTCTATGTGACCTGTTTCACTTTTTTGGCCCTGCAAATTCCAAATGAGGATGGCACCTGGACAGAGTACATAAGCCCTGGGCAATCGCAACCGGGCGCAACGGGCCCTAGGATGTAGCGTTTGCACTCCTATACAAGTAAAGAGGCATTTGATACAGGCATCCAGATCTTAACAATCTTTGAACTACACAAAGGAGCCACACTTCACATCTATAGTATCTCATATCCTTGGGGATTCCCCCTTCCATCTTATAGTAATTACTCTAGGAAAACTCTCCGCCAGAACGGAGGAATAAGCACAGGACTTTCCCCCCACCCAATGAGAACAGAAAGAGAAACTTAACTCCTTCAATGCCAAGTTAAACATTGGATCCCAAATAAGATCCTTACCGTATCAGGACTACTGAAATGCCCTTAGGCTGATAAGTACTTTGATATATTCTGTATACTATAGTTTCCTATTGTCCCCACTATTATGTGGTCTTACTTATAACGGTTTATTGGTTATGTAAACTATCAATTTTGCTTCCTTTACTCCTTCAATTTCCCCCCTTCCCCCCCCTTCCCCTTTCCTACTTTTTTCCTATTTCCCCTCTTTAAAGGGTCACTAAACTCACACTTTACATTATCTGAAACTACAATTTGAGATAAGTAAAATGGTGATAATCACATATTTATCTGTGCTGCGTTGTCATTAATTATTATGTTTAGTGAGTGCTCCTTATACCCCCCCACTGGACCTCCACTCTTTATGTAAGGTAAACCTAAACATAAACCCCAATTAATTACGTTTCTCCTCGCACCCTTGTCGACAAACCACAACACCCACCAGTTAGCTCAGTGGGGTAGTGAGATGCTGTCTCAAGAGGAGAAGCTACATATATTTTAGCTAAAGAGTCATTAAAGAATGGATCCTTTACCAGCATTGTCTGGTACCCCAAATTGATTATGAGTGTACGACCCTAGATAAGTATTAAAGGGCAAGTCCATCCCTAAAGTGAAAACTTACTTCAGTAGATCACCCACCAAAACCCTAAATGGTAAGTTTTGAATCTGAAATACATAAGTCTAACCTGAAATCTGCACATTTCCTGTTTCCCCTTTTTCTTTTCTGCTCCTGGTTCTTCTACCGTTAGCAACTATCAGTTACGGATTTGACTGTTCACATCACAGCCAATACTGAATGTATCCCCTATCTGCCTCTTCTGAGCATGCCAGCGGCTCATACAGGCTTGTACAGGTTTTAAATTTCTCTTCATTCCATGAGCCATCCAAGCATAGCAGCCATACAGTAGAATTCATTTGACAAAGTATGATATATCAACATATTTTAAAGAGGCCATTCTTTCTAAAAGATGTTGTTATGAGGGTGGAGTTGTCCTTTAAGGGAGAAACTGGAACCTTCCTTAATACTTTATAACAATAAGGCTGATGAAAAGTAGCAATGGAGAATCGCTAATCTCTTCCCCTTTGAGTAAAGGAGGATAATAGAAATTGATAAAGAAACCATAGATGTGGGCCCACTTCATACATATGCACTATCTATATAGTTAGACTCACAGTTGGATGTCCTTTGGTCTCTCCCTGTTCCCTTCCCTTTTTCTGTTTGCTGCTGTATCTTTTTGAATTCTCCGTAATCCCGTAGACCTTCATCCGCAGATCCTCATAGACCTTCACTCCTAGATCCCGTAGACCTTCATTCCCCGTAGATCCTGTACACCTTTAATTCCCGTAACCCGTAGACCTTCAATTCCCATAGATCTCATAGACCTGCAATTCCTGGTCCGTAGACCTTCAATTCCCATAGATCGCGTAGACCTTCAATTCCCGTAGATATCGTAGACCTTCAATTCCCATAGATCGCGTAGACCTTCAATTCCCGTAGATATCGTAGACCTTCAATTCCTGTAGACCCCGTAGACCTTCAATTCCTGTAGATCCCATAGACCTTCACATCCCATAATCCTGTAGGACCTTCAATTCCCGTACTCACATAGACCTTCCTTCCATCCCAGAGATCTTCAATTCCAGTAGATCCTGTAGACCTTCAAATCCTGTAGATCCCGTAGACTTCAATTCCGGCAGATCTTCTCTTCATGTGGAAACCTAGAAAGACAAAACATCAAGATTTAAAGGAAGAAATTTTAGCAAGATTCCAATTAAACATTGTGTTTATATTGGAAAGACCCACAGGATCCCGGGCAGACCACCGCCCCTCGAGCCCATCTAGGCCTATCATTGCACGCCTCCTCAATGCTAAAGACTGACGACGCTGTACTAAAAGGGGCTAGAACCAAGGAAAACCTTCAACACACAGATTATGTGTTTTTTCCCGATTTTTCTGTGGACTTACAAAGAGGAGAGCTACCATTCTCAGATGTCAAACAACATCTTAAGGCAGCAGCCTATTAACCTTATGCAATCCCCAGCAAGCTTAGTGTCATCACACGCAAACGAGAAACTTTTTCACCACCCCCATTAGAATGGTTGGTGCTTTAAACCCACCTGCACCCGGAGTGCCAACAATTATGTATAAGACCCATAACTATATTTCAACACTTATCTTTTGATAGAACCACTTTACTATTAATTGCTCCCTCAAAAACATACTACTAGAAATCCCTACCACAAGATTATACCACCCCGAAATAATACCCCATGATTAACAAATCGATATATAACCATGAAAGACTCGTAATTTACCCAGGCTATGACCAACCATAACTTTTCAAATCTCCAATAACTCAACACAAACTGAAATTTGGAGTAGACATATACAATGTATGGACGTATACTCGGACTAAAAGAACTTCTTCCCCCTCACAAAGTTGACATGAATTCAGAAAATTGTATATACATATGAACTCTATGTGGAAAATAATGTAGATATATACGAAATGATAACTAAGCTGTAACACAAGTATTTAATGAACATCAGTTGAATGCAACCCCCTTACTATCTAATCCCTCCTGCTAAGTCAACTTTCTCCCCCCCCTTCCCCAATCTGATGGATCTAATAACTCACCGGTGTACCTATGCTACTAATAGACCACAACTGCAAAGTATTGATGTATGGGTATATATAAAATTACATTAAGTGAACTACCATATCCTCTCATGATTGGGGACATATTATGATACCATCATAGGATTGATATTTGCGGGAATCTCTGCCGCATATACACTATCTGATTCCCTCCCTCCCCCCCTAATCCCCACTTACCAACCCCCCTCTATTTGCTATCTCTCATTTTCAAACAACTAATAACACGTGCTCGGAAATGAAATAACTTCAATTCAAAAGCCAAACATTTGACAGGGTTTTGACATAAGTTGAAGCAATGACAAGAACCAATTATATATTACAGACATTATACATAGTAAAGATTAAATGTAAAATTAAAAGGGCAGGTAATATTTTACTTTCTATTCAATTGTTACCTAGAATGCAACCGAATATTATTTAAATCATAATCAGACTATGGTATCAAATGTACCCCACAATCACAGTAATACAGGTCATAACAGCCATGTACCAAATCACTGGGACAAAGATCAAGCTGGAGCAAAATAACTTCAACATTGTGTGAATCTAGAAACAGAACTAAACCGCAAATTGACCACATTTGCTAATCCTAATAAGAGACTGTGAATGCATGCTCCTGCATGCATTCACTGTCTCTTATTAGGATTAGCAAATGTAGCAGAACTTATAACTCCCAATAGCCACTAAGATCCCCCAAGTTACAGGAAAGGTTACATACCACCTCTGATTCTACACCCAATAGTGTTTTCTGAATAAATTGTTTTTAACTGCTAAAAATATGTGTGCCCCCATGCAGTGATAGTGGACATATTTATGGGAAAAGACAAATGATATTTATATTTTTTTTTTTGAACCTGACACACACAATTGGCGAAGCAAATACCAATCACAGGCAAGATTTTTATACAACCCTGCTCTATAAAACAAAAGCCCTTTAAAGAAAATAACTTAAAGCTCAGAAATCTCTCTGCCAGCAGGACTTATATTTTAGGTTCAAAACTAACTTTATTTAAACATCGCATATGAAGACTAACATCAGTTATCATGCCTTTGCATTTTTGAGCTATTACAACTCTTATTTAATGGGTTGAATACATTAATCCATCCCTATTTATCGAAATTCCCTCCACTGTAAAGGATATTCCATGGTGGACAGGACAGTTTAAAATGCCAATAACACGAGTAAGTAAAAACATTAGTGCAACCAAAACGTTCATATATAAAATTATCCATTGCAAAACCAAGGGATGCGCCTAATCATGATGTATAAATATATTAATAGTAAGCGGTGTAAGGTGAAGAAAGTATGCAGGAAGGAATATAGGTAAGAAATCAGTAGAGATAGAAAAGAGGGAAGGAAGATAACATAAGGGCATGTCCACCCCTCATTTTAATCTTCTGGTATTTGCAGGCTAGCCCCCTACCCCCACTGCTATAATCTGACTTCAAACATAAGCATGTCTTGGTCTACCTGTATTCATGTTGTTCTGGTGCTTGCATTCTTCATTTTTGAGATTGAAATATTTAATGCAAAATGATGACACATCAACAAGTTTACTAGTTTTAAAGGGAAGCATTAAGGAACGTAACGTCATATTACAGAAATATTACAGAATAAGTGAAAGCTTATTTTAAATGTCAAATACAGTATGAGGGTGGACAGCCCTTCACTCATATAATCAACAATCAACAAGCAGGTCTTATAATTGACTTACCTGTATAAATTGGTTGTTCTGTTGGCTAATTATTAATTTTGAGATTTAATATTAAAGGGGGCAATCACAAGTAATCAGTATACAGGGAACATTAGAGGATGTAACCACTATCTTTTTTCCACTCAAAGTAACTACTTTAACTAAATAAAGACGACGTGCAGTGCTTAGGTTTGATGTAAAATCTAAACTTTTATGTGTAGTTTGGACCGTCTAAATTGACACCAAAACCATGTTATATTTAATTATAGGACAACAGCACAGATGGTTCTATTATCACAGGGAGGTAAGAACGCTTATTCGTCACTCCCCTGTAAACAATAGGACGCTCGGGGGACCTGGAACTTACCTTACCGCCGCTCCACTGCAATGTCCCACCGCTGCCCTATCTTAGGCACATGTACGCCATACAAAATAGGTCGCATGATCGGGAGAGAACGCTGTCTGAAGAAGCGGCTTGCGAGTGGAGCCGGTAAAGTAAGTCACCGGTCCCCCGGCATAAATTATACAGGGAGGTGAGAAAGCGTTCTCACCTCCCTGTGATACTATAAACGCAATGGCAAATATTGTTTTTATGGGTTTAGTGTTCCTTATTTAAGATTTTTGAAATCAAACAGCTAAACTCTGATTATGGCCTGATCTTTTCATGACTCATGCTGTAACATGCATGGAATTATCCCCATAATGTGAATGGCTTTTGGCATTGTAAACAGAATAGTCACGTGACGTTTTATTAAAAAGATAATATTTTAAGAAAAAAAATTGGTAGTAACCGTGTTACGTTGAAGGGCATTTCCAGTCACAAATAAAGTTTATCTATAAATATTAATCACCACCCCCAAACAAGCATTTGCATTACTAACATATTTCAAGATTCCCCTGATTCTCTTACCTGCTGACCCTCACAATCCTCACCTCGCTCTCGACTATCAGCCGCTCTAACTTCCTGTGTTTGTGGCGTCAGTAAAGGGTGTACGTGACGTTCATGATCACCCATTGCTTGACAGACGTGACAGGAAGTAGAGCGTCGTTGTCAGCGCAGAAGCCTTTGACCCCTGTTTTTGCTTGAAACAGGAGCAGGGGGTGGGCCTTGGCGGCAAGGGACTGGTCAGGTAGAGATTTCAGGGAATTTGGGACCTTTTTGTAATGCGGTTTGGGTTGGGGGGGGGTGATTACATTTAGCTAAATTGTATTTTAATGGACTTGCCTTAAGGAAATAGATTCTTGTTTGTGTTCTTTTTTTTAACCATAATATGTGTATTCGAAAAAAGAGATGGCTAAAACTCAAAATCGAAACGTGAGTTTGAATCAAACTTTAATAGTTAGAACAAACCACACACTTTTGGAACGTCGAGAAATTTCAAATTTCCAGATCGGTCTCGTAGAATTAAAAAGCATGTTAACTTACGTACATGGATTGACACCTGGAAATCCAAATTTTCTAACATTTTCTAGAATCTGTCTATAATCCTACTAACCCAGGGGGCTCATTCTTCTTCAAGAGGAATCATACTCAGCATGAATGGGTAACAATTCCTTGGTGCATACCTAAAAAATAGGTGGTTTAAAAATCTGCTTTAAAGGGAAAGTTCAGGGACAAAAGATAATTTTTTTAAAAGTCTTAGTTTATATTATGCATACCTAGTTATTCTAAATATTCTCTTACCTACCCAGAAAAGAGGGAAAACCAATGATGGTGTTATGGAAAGACCAGTGGGCAATGTGCCTGGCTCTCAAACAAGTGGCAAACTGAAGTGACCCTCTCTAACTTGAATGGCTCTGCTGCTGTGAAGCATTACCTTTGTGCCTGCTTTTTCCATGTATATGTTGCCAAATATGATTGCAAATACACAAAATAAAGATTAGTTCATTGCAACATACATAACTTTTAAGAAAAAAAGTTTTTTTCCATTCTAATAGACCTTAACCTGCCCATTCAGCAGCATTTGTCTGTGTACCATTCTACGTTATAAAAATTTTACACAGAATAACTAGATTGCAGCTCTATGGGGAAACTCAGTTTACCTCTTTGTGGCAAACCCGCACATCTATTATATTATAGTTATATATTATTATGTACTGAACTATCTAGTATTTATCCCCCTTGTATGACTTTATTGTATTTTATACTGTCCAGCGCTGCATCCCCCAATGTGCGCTCATATAAACATTACCCGTATCCATACATACAGTATAGTGTACATTCTTGGAAGAAGGAACGCCGTTACAGAACCTGAAATGTCACGCTCACTAAGGTTACCAGAAACGGAAAAGAGCAGTAGGCAAGGGGATAAATTAAACTGTTTTTTGTTAATGGATGAGAAATTTAGCATATTAGAATAATTAGTCTAATCTAATATAAACAAGAATCTTAAAAATAATGAAATATTCCTCGCACTTCTCCCTTTAAATACCCCCTTTTTTAGGGGTATTATACAAGGATCGTTACCCCTTTCGTGCTGGGCATGATACCTCTTATATAATAATTAATCCCCTTTTAAGAAATTCAGGAGAGTCAGAGTCAGATATTCAGATGTTCTGAAATTTACAAATTATTCGAATTCCAGATAATATGGAATGTGCCTTGAGTGACAGATGAGGTTGTAGCAGCCCTACAAATCACTGCATATTCAAAGGCCTTATATCCGGGGGGGATATGTAGAATTTAAAGAACTAAAGGTACCCTGGTGGATGAGATGACTATAGGATCATTAAGAAGAATTTAAAAAAAAACAATTTTACTCACTATAATTGCCTTTAAATATTAAAAAACCCTTGCCCTGCCACAGATCGTATATTCACTATCTGTGCAGAGAAATGCTTTAAACTGCCACAGATTCGTGAAAATATATACGATCTGTGGCTTCCCTGCAAGCTCAAAAAAATTTGGCCCCTGCTAGGGCGAATCGGAGGCAGAGCATTCAACTGGCCCCCCTACCCCCCTCGATCGCATTCCCCCCTCGGTTTTTAGCCCAATCCGAGGGGATCGGAGATACACTTACCTTTAGCCGGGTCCGCCTCGATGTGCAGCCGGTCCCCACGTGGAGGAAGCGGAAAGGGAGACCCGGTGGACGTCACAGAGCTCCTCCTCACCGGGTCTTCCCTGAAGTGTAGGAGACGGGCCCCTGGTGGTCCTAGTTGAGGTACGCAGCTTGATCTCCATAGATCATGCTGCAGTACCTAAGTATAGTAAAAGCTGTCACGCTGCCACTTTACTATCATTTTTTGAATGGAACTCAAAGTTCCTCACAATAGGATTTTTCTAAGTCTTTTGCTACTTAGTCGACGACTTAGAAAAAAAAATGGGTCGAGATCAAATTTGGTGATCACTCTGATTCACAAATTATTGATCTTTGGCCAATGTAAATGAAAACATCACTTTCCTGTAAAATGATTTCCGGGAAGGATTTTCCGACGGATTTGGAATTGGAAAAAACGGGCATTTAGGCCCGTATTCCAAGTTCGGTACATTCCCTAAGATGATTACTGATTTCTATCACTTTGGGAATGATCCCCCCAAAAAGGGGAAATTGCACACAAAAAATCGTAAGTAAGTGATACCACCACCTTTTTTTTTTTTTTTTACCCTAAAACTATAAATTAGCAAAAAACGTTGTCTTCTCCAAGCTTCCCGAATGTCCCCGGTGATACGGTAAAAGTAAACGCGGATCATTTATTTGTTGGATTTCACAAAGGGAAACTAAGCCCTATTTTAGTAGAAATTTTTTCAGAGGTACCAAAAAAGACCGTTGAATTTTTCGGATCAGTCCAGTTGCAAAAACAATGTGTGACTCTCCGTACTAATGGTTTTTCCCTAAAAGGGTGAGTGGGGATAGGGGTGGTGGGTGGGTTGTGGCGTTTTTTAATTTTTTTCCTTGTAATTGCAATTGCGCATGATCCCAATTGAGCTAGTTGGTGGCCCCTTCTCTGTTGCACACCCACCCTTTGGCCTCCGTTTTGAATTCAGGAAACTGTGGGAGATTGCCGTTTTTAGTGGGTTTTTTACTTGCCGTTGGGTTTAGTAGGATTTCCAACCCTAGTCCTCTATTTTATTTTTTCACAAAAAAGTCCTAAAGCCCACGGGATTCTATTCTATGAATAACATCGCCTGGAATTCTTCATGTATATACTACAGCAATGATACCGATCAACGTAGCTGAAGGTGTGTAGCTTCCAAAAATATATAGTTTTGTGGTGGTCATTTTCCAAGTTGATTAGCTGTTTTCACAATTACAGAACACTTTGTATTTTTTCTTCTAATGGACTTGTGCATCGTCCAATTTGACTAGTTGGGTGCCACATCTCGTGTGCACCCACACATTGGCATACCGTTTTGATGCATGATATGTGGAGAATTGACATTTTTAGTTGGTTTTTTTGCTTGTCAAAAGGGTTTAGGTAGATTTCCACCTTGATCAGCTTATTTTATTTTTCCATTTCACAAAATCTCGAAAAACCGGACTCTTTGGATCAGTGGGTCTGGAATTCTTCATTTAATGTAATGAAAGCCTAGGCAAGCGTAACGTAGCTGAAGGTGTGTAGATTCCAAAAATATAATAGTTGGTGGGGATAATTTCCATGTTTTTCGGACTGTTTCCTTAGAAACAGTGTAGCTGTCAAATTACAGAGCACTTTGATTCTTTCTTGTAATTGCTTTGTACATGCTCCCATTGAGCTAGTTGGTGGCCACGTCTCTGTGTTCCTTCACGCTATTGCATAACGTTTGATTCAGAAATGTGGAGATTGATATTTAGTGGGGGTTTTATTTGTGGGGTGCATTTCCAAGTTTTGGTGCTGTTTTGAAATTACAGAGCCACTTTGATTTTTTTTCTGAATTACACTTGTGCATGTGTTTCCCATTTGAGCTAGTTTGTGGCCATGTCCCTGTGTACATCCCCGCATGGTAAATGGCATAACCGTTTGATTCAGGGCATTTGGAAGATTATTATTGACAAGTTTTTTTACTGACATTGGAACTTTGCCATGATTTTTAACTTTGAATTGTTTCTTTTAATAATTTTTCCTGAAATCTGGTAAAAAAGCAAAATAAATTTTACATGAAATTGGCGCTTCATACCAGTGGTGGTATGCATCAAGAATCACACCATTGTTATCTGAAGATGGTGTAGATTCCAAAAATATTATTTTGGGGGGTATTTCTCTATAGAGGGGTGTTTAGTCTATGATTAGGAACATTGTACAGTTGATTAATAGGAACATTGTACAGTTCATTAATAGGAACATTGTACAGTTTATTAATAGAAACATTGTACAGTTCATTAAAAGGGAACATTTTACGGTTCATTAATAGGAACACTGTACGGTTCATTATTAGGAAAATTGTAAAGTTCATTAATAGGAAAACTGTACAGTCCATGATTAGGAACATTGTAACATTGCACAGTTCATTAATAGGATCATTGTACAGTTCATTACTAGGAACAGTGTACAGTTCATTAATAGGAACACTGTACAGTCCATGATTAGGAACATTGTAGGCTTAATTAATATGAACACTGTACAGTTCATTAATAGGAACATTGTACGGTTCATTAATAGGAACATTGTAC
>JAACNH010003753.1:0-27244 GCA_019447015.1 Hymenochirus boettgeri
TCCCGGTTTAAAGTACTCTTGCTATTGATTATACCACGGAACATATGTGTATTGTGATTCAACCCCTACAGATTGTATCCTTTAAGAGTCCGATCCAGCATGCTATGTTTAGGCCGGGGACGCCGGTAGGACTTTACCGCATCTTTGTTTGGAAACTGAGATACTTTGTGTTACTACCCTAGCCAAGGATTCTGCTGTGATACGGACTTTCACTCACAGCTTGATAATGGAATTATATGTGGCATCTTCGTATCAGCATACATTGTAGGTGTATGGACAGTTTAGGTTGTGGGGTACATTTTATCTGATATTGACAATTTTAGTATGATGGGTTATTATGGTGTATAGGTGACAGTTTTATATGTGTTGTTTTTGTGATATATTAAAGGATATTTTGCATATCACGGGGGTGTGGATCGAGTGTATTATTAGTGGTACAGGGTGTGTGAGTGCTATCTGGGGGTACTCTGAGCAGAGGGAGTCTTCCCATCGCGAGTATTTTGTGTTATAGTTAACTATTTACCCGAGCACCGTCTCAATAGTTTGAGATAACACAACCACGCTTTCATCATCATTTGTGCCCTTACTTAATTTTACTATGTGATTGAGAATTAAATTCATGTTACTGTGGATGGAAAGGGGATCAATCCCCATTGATGAGTGCTAAAATGCTGGAGTATTGACCTGTTCGTAGTACTCCAGAGGATGAGACATTATACACTCCGATTGATTATTCTAGGCCTGCACACTCTGGCAACAGGAAAGCTCCACACCCACAAGCAAGAAAAACATTCACCTCCAATTCCCCAGGCGCCACAGTCCCCACATAAACACCAAAATGTGTATAAAAACAAAAAAAAGAGATGATAAGATCTCATTCCTGCAAGTAGTCCGTTCTCAAAGCTGCAGAAAAATATATTCTTGTATTTTTGCTATTTAGGTACGTTTTTTAAATATTTGGATGTTCAGTACCTGAACATATGTAGCAGTGCCCCCAATGGACTGACAGCTGACTACCGAAGAAGACAGGACCAAAAATTATGTGGGTTTTTTGAGGGAAGTGCTTAATGCCAAGTTTTCTTTAGTTTTATATAACAACAGTAATATTAATTCTTCCTGGGACTTTTGTTTTAATAATGTACAAGCCCTTTCAAAAAATTTAATCAATATGGTACATTGTTTATTGAAACAAAGTGTTTTAAAATATTTTTATAATTATTGCTATTTGCAATGGCATGATTATAAGTACCTATTTTGCTGTATGTTTGGTACTGTTCAGAGATGTTTGGATATTTAAAAAGTATTTTTTTTGGTTATTGCTATTTGCAAAATGGTATGAGGTATTAAATACCTATTTTACGGTGTGTTTGTACATTGCAGAGAGATTTGTTTTTTGAGATGTTGATTTATTTTGTAAGCACTTGATATATGTGTGGTAATAATATGTGTTTGACAGCATCTCCACTAGTTTTTACTAAATAAAAGGTTTTATTTGGTTAATATAACGGAAAAATTCTTTCATAGTTACGTGAATTTTTCTTTTTTCCTGGACTCTGAACATGGCAGTGGTCACCTAAGGGTATCCCTCCATCACCACGTGGGACAGGAGTAGCAAGGCTTTAAAGGCCGAATCCATCCCCTCCCCCGTCAAGTCCGGATTTAGTCCCGAGCGTGAAATTATTGAGGGGAGGAGATTAGGTGACCACTCAGTTCAGTCCAGGGAAAAGAAAATTACGGAACATATGAAAGAATTTTACGTTTTCCTGTTCCTTCCATTGCAGTGGTCCTAATGGGATATGCCCAAGCTGTGAAAAAAAACTGAAATGAGGGGCAGGTATGCATTGAATGAGATGAGAGAAAAAAAAATTATTTGTGACATAAACAGATTTTGGAACTCTCTTCCCAAAATCTTGAGGAAGATAAGTATAATTTGTAATGGTTGAGAAACAGTATGAATGGAGCTCCAGGTGCGAGCCTTGCAGATGTCCTGGAGTAGATACCCCCGCTGTGCATGCCAGGATGTAGCCCTGCTCTTGGGAAGTGCCTTGATGGCAGGGGGTGTGGACTGCGGAGAGGCTGCAGTAGCTTCTTTAATGCAGGAGGTGATCACCTGCCACTGAGATCTTGTTGGTGTGAGACCAATTCATTCTCTGCATGAGATGAGATAAAGAGAGAAACAGGATTTCCGAACTTGGCTGTCTCGGAAAATGTAACATGTTGATGCACTGGCTATGGTCTAGGTTGTGAAGGTCTTTCTCTTCCTCGATGAGGGTTAGGAAAGAAATAGGAAGGACTATATCCTCATTGATTACTGGAGTCTGTTATGACTTTGGAAGAAAGAAGATTGTGCATTTGATAATTAGTCTGTCTTCTAGGAAACGAGATATTGATCCGACAGTTGATCTCTTGAGATGCTCTGAACTACTTTTGGCGAAGAAATGGCCAAGAGAAATGGCGAGGTTCCAAGTGAGTTGGTAATGGAAATGGATTCATAGGCTCAAAAGGTTCTTTAGTTAATGATTTTAGGACAAGGGATAGGTCCACGAAGAGCAGGTTGTATTCTTCTGGGGGTTTGATGCGCTTTCGGCTTTGAAAAAAACCGGATTGACTAATGGTTTGTAAGCCATCTGATGTCTAGAGAGCTACCAGAAGCAGTACTTGCTGTCTGAGGGGCTGGAGCCAATCCTTTTGCCAAACCTTCTGAAGAGAAATCCACAATGTGTGATCTGTGATGTGAAATGAGCAAGGGATCTTGACGTGGCACACATTGTCGAAAACTTCCAAACTCGGTAGTAAGTGGCCGAAGTGTGTGTTTTATGGTTGCAAGGAGAGTAGAAAATGGAGGAGTCTGATAAAACCCCTGAGTTCAGTGATTCCTTTTCAAATAACAGGCCGTCAACTTAGTTCTTCTGGGTTCATGAAGTTGACGGGCCCTGGGATAGGAGAGTGGGGAGCAAGGTAATGGGAATGGATCTTGCAGGCTCTTCCTTTCAATTAACGGGGAACCACGGCCTTCTGGGCCACCTAGGGAGTGATGATGATGATCCTGGTCGGGCTCTCTCCTCCCAGATTTTCTGTAGGACTTTCATTATGTAGGGGAAAATGGGAGGAAACACGTTATGCCAGGTTGAACCTTCCATCTGAAAGAAAAAGCATCATGTGAATGTCGACTTATGTTGGGAACCTGGAACAAGAAAAGTTTTGACTTGTTGTTGCGTTGAGGACGCCACAAATTCTATCTGTGGGGCACGGATCTCATGAACTACCAGATTGAAAATTTGTGGGTGAAGAGCATATTCCCCCGAGTGGATCTTGAACCTGACTCAGGAAGGTCTGCTCTGAAACAATTTTGTTGCGAAGGAAGGTAGAGGGCTTTGGAGATCTGCCAGATTCGACTCTGCCCATAGGAGAATGTTGGGAAGGTTGTGAAACGGTAGCTCCGAGTTCCCCCTTTCGATTTAGGTAGAATTGTGGCAGAGCATGTCTGAAATGATAAGGATGTTTTCCCCCCAATGAATGGGAAGGATATTTGATTAGGGCTAACTGGATCGCTTTCAGTTCCTGAAATTGATTGATGTTGCTTTGTGTGTGTCGGCCAAGAGCCCGTGAAAACCATTGGGGTCAGACCAATGGGCCCCCAAACTCCTAAGCTTTGAATGTTGTGATTCTTATTCCAATCTTGTGCCCCATTGGAGGGCTTCAGGTTTGTGGGTTTGGCTCCACCACTGTGAGACTATTGGGATTTTGAGAGGTGGATAAGTTGAAAGAGGGTTCCTCGTCTTTCTTCTCCATGCTTAGAAAGTCTATTTGAAGTGGGCCTAAGTGAACCATGGCCATTGGACTGATTGAATGTGGAAACCATTTTCCCTATCAGTTGTTGGCAGGAAAATTAGTGGTTATATCGTTTTGGTTCGAGTTTTAAGACACAGTTCTTTTGCCAATCCATCTTTCTTCGTACCAGGAAAGGAAAATGGTGGTAGTTTATAATCCAAACTGGACCCCCAGGAATTCACAGTTCTGAGTTGGGTTGAGCTGAGATTGTCCAAATTTATCAGCCATCCGGGTCTCTGTAGGAGGCCAGGACCTGTCTCTGCTGAAGAAGGGATGCTTGAAAACTTTGACTTCTCACTAGTATGTCGTCGAGGTTATGATGAACAGGAAGAGCCCTCCGTTTCTGGAGAAAGGCAATAGAGGGAGAGAGATTTTGTAAATATCCTTGGAGGCAGTCGCTAACCCGAACGGAAGGAGGCTTGTATTGGTAGTGGGTGTTTAATGTGAAAATCTGAAGGAATTTCCGATGATTGTGAGTATGGGTATGTGTAGGAGGCATCTTGGAGGTCTATCTTCGTGAGCAATTCCTTTCTTAAGGTGAAGTGTTAGGGAGTTGATGGGTTGTCCATTTGAAGTTTTGATGTTCAAGAAGAGGTTCAGCATTTTCAAGTCGAGGGATTGCTCCTGGATATTCCCCGATGTTTCCTTTTAAGAACAAGCCGAGGAGAGTATACCCCGAAACCTGTTTGTTCTGCGGCACAGGTTCTATTAACCTCTTTTTTTAATAGGGTCTGAAAGTATTTTGAAGGGCCTGAAAAGCTCTTGATTCACTGGGATGGAAGAGGGGGGTTGAAGGAGTCACGGAGGCATTGTCTTGAACATGACAGTATAACTTTGATATGGTTTCTAAACACCCATTTGTCCTTTGTGGGTGTGAGCCCAAACAAACAGAGCTGAAGAGGGAGATTAAGACTTCCTCCCCCAAACCCTGAGGGGCGTCGCGCACCTTTAAAGTTTTCTTCCCTCTCTCTTAAACTCCCTGAGGGCGGAAAGGAAGTGGAATTGATTCATTCTCCAGGGTCTAGGGGGATAGTTTTTCCTGCCTGTAGGCTCTGGCTTCTTTGAAGGCCAATAGTTTCCCCCCTAGGGGCGGGCCTGAATCTGGGGGTTGGTTTGAGGTGAAAAACGTGCTTTTGCCGGGAATTTCTGGCTATTGACTCATCCAGTTTTTTTGCCGAATAAAGCTCCCCTTCAAAAGGGTTATTTAAGCAAGCTCAGTTGGATGGAATATCTGCCTTCCACTGGCGCAACCCACAAAAGATCTTCTGATGAGGACAGATAAGAGCATTGTGCGAGCTGAAAAAACTTCAGATTGTCCAGGGCTTGATCTGCACAAAAATCGTTGGCTAGCCTGGACATCTTTGAGAGCAGTTTATTATGTTCTCTTTGGAGCCCCTGTGTAAACTTCCTCTTCTATTCTTTACAAGCCATATGGCATGGCCTTTGGATGATCAACAGAGGGATGGGCTGGCCTGAGAGCTGCTCCTGCGGAACCAGGTAGGATTTCTTGAGAATAGCATCCGCTTGCTGGTCCATAGGGTCGTTTAATGGGACTCCTCCTCTACTGGTAGCAGGGTCTTTTTTGGATAGTCTGAACATGGCTGCATCCAGTCTTGGATGATTGTCCAAAATTTGCAGTCTTCTGCTTGACATGGGGTATTGTTAGCAAATGCCGGTGAAATAGAAAATTTCTTATCCGGATATTCCCATTCAGTTAGATATCAGTTAGACATGGTGGGTGGAAGATAAAAGGTGCTTTTCGTAGATTGGCCAAGAGAACATTCTGTTCTGAAGTGGAAGGACTATCTACCTTGTTCGCAAGGCAGGGTCGCCCTCAGGTTAACCCAAATTTTGGTAATGGTTTCTGGTGAAGCCGATTGGTCTGTATCATTGTCATGATTTCTTGACCTGGTTCTCTGGATAGGTTGGCCCGGTCCCGTGGAATGGCCAGTTTCCATGAATAAAATTGATCGTTAGGATCAGAAGGAATTTTATCCCAGAACCGTTTGGGTAATTTGTTGGACCATTTGTCCATCATGCAGACATGGATCCTTAAACCCATTGATTGACATCTTGTTCTGTGCTCTGTTTCAATGAAAAAAAAGCTGTTTGCAAATGCATTCTTCACCAGAATTTTGTGTGTCAATGGCAGGGTTTATTGCAAGTACGCATTCCCTTGTGGTTTCCTCTGTTTCTTCTCAGTAGTTCTGTGGCGAGATGAATCCACTGAAAAAATATGAGAGACAAATGCGTGAGTATAAGCACCCCTCCCCCCATGGTATACTTTACCCATTGATATAGGTGCTCACCCCATGGACCTGGATCGTGATCTGGAGCGGTGCCCTCCTGGAGCATCATGGTCACCCAAGTAAACTGAGGATAAACAAATGAAGATATGCATAATTCCATTGAAAATTGGTACCTGAGTCACCTCTATTTGAGTGATTAGAGTCACTCGATATATCAACCCAACAGCAGGGACCTGAGTGGTCTAGCAGCGGCACCGGCAAGAGAGTTCTCTGTGCTGTGTCTCTTTAAATGCAAGGACGTTATTGCGCAACCGGAAGTTGCGGCCGCCGCGATCGCAAAAGACCAAGATAGGGCTGGGCGTGTGAAAAGACTGCTTCCCACCAGAACGGGAGTGGGAGGCAGTCTGGGGACCTAGAGAAGGGGGCACCCACTTTGAAAGCAGAGTAGGGGTGAGTAGAAGCCGCGTATTTCCTCCAGCGAGGGGCAGGAGAAGGACTGAAGGGGGAGGGGGATGGGATCGGCCTTAAAGCCCTTGCATACTTCTGTCCACAGTGGTGATGGAGGGATTAACCATTTAGTAACCACGCCATGGAAGGAGGAAGGAAAATGTATTTTTTCGAAAGGGACATATACCACTGGACAGGAACCTCTAACCTGTATGAAAATGACAAGTGGGCAGGATCTTGTTGTTGCTGTCTGCTTTTGCAGTAAGAGTTGTTGTAGTTTCCAAAACATGTGGAGGGACACCATTTGAACACTTAATGATGCATTAGTACAATATAGTGTGGGGCATAACTCATACATGAAACATGTATAAACTGTCTTACCTTTTAATAGACATCCGAGTGTAGTTACCCCAAACTGCCCTTTCTCTGACACTCCTCCAGCAAGTCAACAACAAAGATTGCAACTACAAAAATCACCAAAAATTGCAAAGATCACTCTCCACAAACACTATTTGCTACCTCTCTCTCTAAAAACTCCTGAAACTCCCTTATATACCAGGCAGTATCATCAGGATTTTAATGTTCTTTGGTCCTGCCCCCTTAAATTTGAAAAATTGTGGTCAAAAATGCATTAAAACACAATGGACATAAACGCAGGGAACTGACACAAACTGGTTAACCACGCACACACAAACGGTTAGCAACAGATACAAAAACCTATTAAAATGTCACTAAAGCACTGGATTAGTAAATTGCGTCTTTTTCCATTCCTATTGTGAATGAGCCCTTAAAGGGTATGTCCACCCTAAAATCAAAATTTTAAATGCGATCCCCCCTGGGTCTCAGCCCCAACCGCATAATTTATTTTTAGAAGAAAGCCCCCCAAACTCTACTTACCTCCCCTCTTTTCCGCGCCGTGCTCCAACCCCTGCTTGGAGGAAATGCAAAGCAGAGGGGCGGGGACCGGCGCAGCCGCGTCTGTGATTGGCTGAGCGGCAGCCAATCACGGACGCGGCTGCCGGCAGCTCACTTCTGCGTAGGGAAATTTGAGAGGTAAGTAACAGCATTGGGAGCTTTCTAAAAATAAAATTTATGCGGTTGGGGCTGGGGGACATGGGGGAAGGCCTGACATAAAGGGGTTTAAGCTAGGGGGAGGATAGCAAGAATGGGGGAGGGGAGGGAGGAGAGGAGAAGGGGGAGGGAGAAGAGCTGCAGCAGTACGCATGGCAAAAATCTACCTGAGGCAAGGTAGGAGGCAGAGCCCTGCTAGCCTCTGGTGGGCAGTTTTGGCACTGTTGGGGGGGGACTACAGGAGAACCTATGGAGCTGGGATGTGAGGTAAGGATTAAAACACACTACATGGTGGGGCAGTAGTTGGGGGGATTATAGTTTTGGGGGTGGACATGCCCTTTAAATTCCCAGTCCTTACCTTTTTTCAGCCCAAGAAAGACGGCATCTCACACAGATGCAGGCATTCTTCCGGATTGCATGGAAGGGTGATGTCGTGGCCAATGCCCCCTGTAAAAGCTCTCTGTGCTTCAAAAGTTTTGAGGAGGAGTGTGCAGTGAAAGATAAGATTATGGGCTTTAGGGAGTACAGAGTTAAGTAACTATAACAATCCTGGTTGGGTGGGAGGGAAGTAAGTATGTGTTCTGTGTGCTTTAAGTTTTAAAACTCAATATAATTTCTATTGTGATGAACATGGACATGTAAATTTGAATTTTGCTCTATTTGTAATTTAAGACTTTTATTTTTGTACTGTCAGATGTGGGGTGTCAGAGAGTAGCTACGATCAGCGTCTTAATCAAGAGAGATGTAATCAGTGTTGATCAGCCTGTGACACATATCCATCAAGTCTATGGGTGAAAAAAAGACTGGAAATGTGCAATATAACGGAAAAGCTTCCACAGATTTATTAGCTGAGATAGCACACTTCTCGAACTAATCTTCAGGTCATACTAAATTTGTTGTCTTTAGCTCAAAAAGTGGGTGGGAGGAGATAAAGTCCAAAAAATTAGTTGAATAAAAGAAAAGGGAAGAAAAAAAGAGCAATTTGATTTTTCAAGACAAATTATGAAATTCTCACAATTTATTCTAGTTCTCACCTTAAGACACATATTATGCAATAACCAGAAAACTCCTTGCTGCCGGTAATGTGTTCCAATTAAACTGTTTTTTAGATCTATGGAATGAAGGAAATTTGGAACTGTGGAGAATTTGCATTGGAGAAGGTCGCTGTTCAGCTCAGTGGTGCTGAAAGACATCTGGTTGTAGAGAAAGAGCTGTTTCTGCAAAGCAAGATCCTCTCTGCAGATAGCAAAACCGTGGATTCCTGTTTGACGTCCCTCAATAATGTCATACCCGTGCCTCCCATAGGACAGCACTTAAAATAACGTAGCAATTCACTGCTGAAATGCCAAAGTTTATCCATCTGTAATACCAGAATTGCAAATCCTTTGGCAAGCATAAGAATAAAATACTGTGTCTAAATGAAAAGGGAAATATTTGAAGTGCATATTTAATCTCCACATTTGTCTATCACACAATCACAAAATAATGGCAGAAAATTTGGTGAGTAGGCCATGCTGTTAGTGGCTTTTTTTAATGTGATATCACAAAAATAAATGTCATTTGGAATGAATAATGAAAGTTAAAAGCCATGTTTATCTGTGAGATGTTACGGAGATTGATATATTTTTGGTGACATAAATATCAAACTCATAGCCACAGAGAATTTATCAATACAATTCAAGAAACCAAATATATATATATATATATATATATATATATTAATATATATATTATATATATTATAATATTATATAAATCGAAGTACAAAGAAAAAGGAAGGGGGGGGGGCTTGTGGGTGATCTGATTAAGCATGTGATGGTACTCATGCGGCCAGTGCTCTCTCTCTCTCTCTCTGTACAGTCAAATTATGTTAATTATGCAGATCTCTCCAGTCTGAGTTGCATCTTCAGGAAGCAGATAACTTGATCACCCTCCTTGAGCTTCACTTGCTTGTCAACATGTTTAGCAAGATTTCATTCACCAGTTATAAAAAAACTGCATTCATTAAATCTAGGTACATTTTTGCCTAGAAAGCAATAGGGAATGGGAGTAAATAAGTAGAAAAAATATAGCAGAGTATAAAGTGAAAATAACAAAAAAATATTAAAAAAGTCATTCAAATATAGTAAATGTTCAAGAAATTGAATATGGACATGTTTTATCAAGTTATTTTGTGTTTAACCTAAAAGGTGTTTGAATAGAACAGGACAGGGATTTGCTTCTGCAGCCTCCAACCATGTATAAAAAAGGTATTTTCATTTGCACATAACATGAGACTGTTCTAAAAAGAATCATGTCAGGGTTATTTAATAACAGTTCTTATAGTTAAAAATGGTGCTAATTTTGCCCCAACCAATCAGATGTAGCTTTAAACATTAAATAACATCTGATTGGTTGCAGCAAAATTAGCACCATTTTTAATAAAAAAGAACCTGTATTGAATCTCCCTGTTAGTGTCTTTACTTCCTGTACCAAGCAGCATTTATGTTAGCTACACTATATGCATCCATTTTTGGAACTTAATGGCTATGTTCACATTGGGTGTTGGTGTTAACGCAGTGTTGAGATTTCAGTGGAAACGCTATGTGTTAACGCACCAAAACGCAGCATGCAGTCAGTTTTTACAACACACGTCATTGCAGCGCTTGCAATGTGAATGTCGCGTTCACTAAACATTGCACATGCGTTTGGTGTCATGACATCGCACCAAAATACAGCATTGTGTGAATAACAACTGGGAGTTTTTGAAAAATAGCTCTATAATCTTTAAATGCGACTTGAAATTTAGTTCTTTTAAAAATTGGCCTTTTGCTTTTTATGGTCTCTGTAGTGTAACTATAAGAAGGACAGCACAAGCTGTCTCAGTTCTTGGCTGGGGGGCTGAGGGCTTCACCAGAAAAATGTTAGAACAGGGCCCTAAAAAACAATTAGGCTAGATTCCTTCTCATTCTTCTTTCCATTCCCAATTACCCACCTGCATTTTTATTTACACTCTCAGGTGACACAATGTGTGCTGTGAGTCTGCAATTAATTGGAATTCTGCTACCTGCAACACTTTAAGTAGTTGTAAGGTTAGCAGTAAGTATTTCCGGGGGTGCCTGAAAATTACAAATTGACATATATGCCATTCAGGACTAATAGCGTTTAAAGGAATAGTTCACTGCAATAGTGAAACTATCCTTTTCTACATTGATTGAAGCTGGGAGGTTAAGGAGTTATGCCTTACCTCCGGTTTCAATCAATGGTTTGGATAGCCAGGAACGAAACTTCAGGAAAATCTACTTTTTGCATGATCCAGCGGGGCCGTTCTGACAGTTCGCAGACTGCTTCTGCTCTGTACTGGAGGCTCTGTCTCTGTTTGGTTTGGGGTCAGGTGTGGGTTGATTCCGTGGGGCGCCTCTGCAGCCTACCCCCAGACGCAGTGAATTGCCAGACTAAGCCTTTGCTTTGAGGTATTGGACTTTGGGAATGGGCCGGAAACTTACTACTGGGAGCAGTTTGTGCACACATTGGCTGACAGCTGGTTTATGCATACGCACATGGTATTGGCTCACCGTTCGTCTACAGCACAGAAGGCTTGATACTGTCTTCTACTGCCATTGTGGGTGAGATCGTTATTTTATCTTCTCACTAGTTACATTGCTTCCAGTTATGAACTTGGTTTCTTTGTTACAAGCTTGCCAGTTGGCGTTGCTTCAGATGGTTACACTATGGCAAACATATTTATACTCCAGACTTCTAATTACCGGCTTTTAGTGTGTATTAATGTGTATTTTTAATATATTGCATTTTGGGGGATATTGGTTGTATTTGGTTTTAGTATGTACGAATAATGCTCATGTTTTTAATCTACCACAGACACTTATGACCGTTCTTTGTCATTTCAAGTCTTTATAACGATTTAGCAGCGTTAGTGTCCATATCGATTTAGGAGTTGGTGTCAAAATGGTCTTCTTAGTCTTTTGTTTGGTATTATTCATTTTTACCATTTGCTGCACCGGTACGCATTGTACCTCCATGGTACCTCCCTAAGTTCACACATAACTGTAAAGTGTAAGGATAAATGGCATACTAGCGTGTGCAATCAGTTTTGTTCGGGTTTTATTCCTATTTGCTCTTCATTACACTGTAACCTATTTTGAGTTTCTTTTTTTTCAGGAAATGTATTCCTGTGTTGATCCTTATAGGTTCCCTTGTGAGCATAGTGCCTAAATAATCTGTGGATCCGTAAAAAACAAGCTGTACAAGTGGTTCCCATGTTAATGATTGCTGAGATCTTGTAGCAAGGTCTGAAATATGCAAGCATTTCCAAAGAAACCCCAACAGATCACAGCATGCAGACTGCCCAAAGCAGAAACACACGACACTGAACACAAACTCTAATCACTGAGAAGAATCTGTTCGCGAACATTTATCATACACTACTGAGTGGGAAGCATTGTTGTTTGTGAGATCTTTGGTGAAAAAATCAATATGTTCACCCATTCTATAACAGTTGTTTACCTTGGCAATAAGCGGCCATCTACTAAATCTCTACTGTTTTCCTATGGTTTTGCATCACTTGACCTTATGATTCTTGATCCCTTTGGCATCTGTCATTACGCACAAGGGAAAACAACCTTAATCATTTTTCTTAAGATCTTGCCTCTGTTTTTGTGTTTGCTATTGATTGAAATAATAAAAAGCGAATTTAATATTTGTCTTGTCTGTTTCCCTGGTGTCACCTGACCATGGTATTTGCAATAGAGAAACTATTAGGCTTCTTTTTGAGTCACTGAATCACCACAGACAAATAGGTAGCCAACATTGGCCGACTTCAGCGGTGTGGGTTTCACTGGCTGTGAAGAACGAAAGGACTTTGCATCAAGGACTTCGGTAACATCGACCTGTTGAGGCCACCAGGCGCCGGAGGTACCCCTGGCGGCCCGCAGGGGTACTTCTCGATGTTGGTGACCTCAGCGAAGCTGGTGTCACGGATTGAAGAAAAAAGGCACCGCCCAAGGGCTCTTTTAAGAGCCACATGGGCACCGGTTAGAGCTGTGGGACCCCCTAACAAAGGCACTTCTCAGTGCCGTAAGGGCCCTTACAAGGGCTGGGGAGGGGGGGGCCAGTTCAAGCTGCAGGACCACCTTAAGCCCCAAAGGCCCTTCTCATGGCCGCAAGGGCCCTTCAAGGGCCACAATGGCACTTTTCAAAGCGGGTCCCACTTCGAGCTGGGGACCCCTTAAGCCACAAAGGGCCTTGTCAGGGCCGCAAAGGGACACTTCTGAGTGCTGCAAGTGGCCCTTATAAGGGGCGCGGACAGGGGGGTCCTTGTTCGAGGTGCCAGACCCCCCCCAAGCCCCAAAAGGCACTTCTTAGTGCCCATACTGGAAGGGTCCCTCTACCCCCCCCAGCGGCTGCTGGCAAGGGGTGTGCGGCAGGTGGTCTCGAGCACAGGGGGCGAGGGCGGGGTGGGCATACACCACACCACGGCCACCAACCTTTTCCCCAGCAGCTCTCCTAGCCCCCTGCTCCGTATGCCCGGAGCTCTCTTTGCCACGAATACTTACTTAAGAATTATTGTGGCGAAAGAGAGCTCAAATTACCGCGCACATCGCAGAGGTAAATACTTACTGCCACAATGGAAGTTGCCTTTATAATATGGATGTAATAAAAGATTTTACTGCGGGCGAATGTGCTGGCGGTAATATTTGGCCTGTTGTAAATATGCCCCATAGTTTAATCTACAAAAATGGCCCAAAACTACAACAAAATGACTTTGTCTGAGCAAAAAAGAATAATTCTATGTAATAAAAAAATTTGTAAGAAATAGCAGCTAACTTAAGCGTACATAAGCCCTGCCAAGAAGCCTCACCCATGACGAGCCTCCTAGGGTGGTATTTTTGGTCATGGATATGGCCAGCCACTGCTATGAAAGGGTAAGAGGCAATTTTTATCCGAGGCAAAAGTTGCTATAAAAAGGTTGCCGCTATATGTTAAAGGGCATCTATAGTGAAAAAAAACACATTGCCCCTTTGCAAAGTAAATTCATGTACTCTTGTGCTGCCTTCCACTGTCGTGACTTTGTTTAACCATGGTTGTCAGATCGTGTGCAGCACTCCCCCTTCCCCTCCCCTCTGTTACCTACTCATGTCTCAACTCCAGCTAACCGACAAAACTTATCATGTGCAGTAGAGTTAAAAATTCAACATCCGAAAAACACACCCACGCACAGTGGCCAATAGAAAAACCTGAAATCCTGCACAATGTCCTGTTGCCCTGTTTCTGCTTCTGTGTTCTTCCAGTTAGCAATGGTCAGTTATGGATTTGACAGTTGACATCACAGCCAATGGATGAATGTTAATCCCCTATCTGCTCTACTGAGCATGCCCAGGCATCAGTAAAGGTTTCTAAATTGCTCAGTTTCCATGAGGCATCTAGAAGCATAGCAGGCATACAGTAATGAATTCATAGGGCAAAGTATGATATATCAACCATATTTTAAAGAGGCCATTCTTTCTAAATGAGTGTTCTTAGGAGGGTGGAGTTGTCCTTTAAAAAGGCTGCATTCACAAACCGATTGCTCCCACTTTTTTTTACATAAAGGGGAAGTCAGGGCAAATACATACGCTTTAAGAAAAAAGAGCAGTTGTTTCAACCCCAGGACCTTATCCTACCCATTCAACATTTCGTCTGTGTAAAAAAATAAATGCAACCGAAATACTGACTCCTGTTTGTAGGACCCTAATAAAGGCAGTTATGGTCCAGCCCTTGACCAGTGCCTGGGTTGATTCAGTTGCTCAGTAGAGATCTGAGCATCTTTGGCCCATCCAAAGCCAATCAGTAGGAAATATACTGTTAGAAACATTCCAAGGATGTGGTGCACCCTGGGAGAAGAGGGACCGTAGAACTGAAATGTCAGCTCCCTAATGTCAACAGCAGGGAACTGCAAAGGGTATGAAATCAACGGGAGAAATACTGTATGTAGAATAGCTAGGTGTGCATAATACAAACCAGAATTTTCTAAACTATTGATATTTTCCACTGAACTTTCCCTTAACATTTGCGTTTTATTATAAACAACAGAATCACAAAGGGCCATGGCACATTAAACCACAACAAATTGCAAAAATTTGCTTTTGATGTTTTGTTTACATTTTGTAGTGTGAACAATGCCTTACTTGTGTATATGTTTTCTCCATCTCGTGTTTTCTCTTTTCTTTTTCTCTTTCTTTTTAAAGATTCTTCACATGCCTTAGTAAACAGTGACTCTTCCTTGGCAACAGGGAGCCTCCACGTAACATTTGCTACAAACCAAACAGGCAGAAAATAGCTTAAATTTATGACGTAAGGAACCCTTCTGCTTTGTTGTATGTTGCCTCTGCCCATAGGTTAACCCCTCTTCTACTAAAGGATCTTGCAGTGGCTTTAATAAATCCAATAATGAATGTTGTGTGGCTTGTAAAAGTGGAAGGAATTAAATGGATTTTCCACTGCAGGGATAGTCAACATTTTTCACCATATGGAGAAATGTTTTTCTGGAATTTAAAATATTTTATTGAGGCAATTTTCCTTGGAATTCAAGTATAGTTCTTTGCTATGTACAAAATATAAATCAATCATTTCATAAAACATATAAATAATAGAAAAGATGGAGCAATAAAGTATTTAGGGTGATATGTATTCAAGGTGCTTTGGCTACCCTGAGATCTAAAATAGAAAAATGGAATAGTTTTTTAATTTGTACTTGCTTGTAACGTTATATGGGTCTAATTCTGTCCCACAACTCAGGGTATTGGCCTATCTGTTACTCTTAGATATAGGTGCCCTGTGGCACATTCGCCAGTGTGGGTGCAGCTCTCCTAACTCTTTACCCCAAAGGGTTAAAAAAGTCCAAATTAATAGCAGGAATTGAGGACCACACCCCAGGAATAAGGAAATAAGACTTTTATTGGAGCTAAACATCAGTAGAAGGTAAGTAAAACAAGGAATCCACCACTGCACTTCTCGATTCCCTCCTTTAATAGATGGCAGGACTCTTGTTCATGTGTAAAATTTAAAATTTCTATTAGCAACATTTTGAAAACTTGCTACAAACGGATGAATGGACTGTCTTGATGCGCTTTGCCCCACTAGGGGGCCCAATTAAAGGAGAGAATCAGGATGTGCAGCAGTGATTTCCATTGTTTACTTACCTTCTGTAAGGCTGGGTAAACATGAAGGGATATACGAGCGTTTGCTCATCCGGGACAAATGACGGTTGGCTACGGCAATAGTGGCCTGGCCGACAGTTCAAGCCGTGATTTTACCAACACGTCCGATCACCCGTTCGTCCGATCCGAATAAACGAGCTACCACAACGGTTTGTGGTGGTGGCTGAAAGCAGCACGATTTTTCTTTCTTTTTTTACTTCCATGTATAATCGATTGGCAAAAAAAATCTGACTCAGCCTAAGAGCCCGCAAACAGCGAGCACACAATCCTCTGTAGATTGGAAACAACTGTGAACAGTAAGAACCGGTGAGACATGAGCCGCCAATACATACGTTTAAACATCAGTAGCTACTGATAGTTGGTTCTAAATAAAAGTTTTTTTCAGTTAATCCTTGTTTGGGATCCTACATTCTTGCTATTGTATCAGGCTACTTATACTTTCAATGCCATAAGGCTGCATATTAAAGTCCATGTACACCCTTTAAATGAGAAATCATAGTAGGTAAATCGTTGGATTCCGTTAGATTAACTGGACTTTAAGTCAGCTGATCTAACTGAATACAACAGATATACCATGACCTGGATGAATGAGAACCTTCACATATACATAGGTAAATCTGCCCAAAACCCCAGTAGTAAGAAAGCAAAAAGACATTGAACTAACCTTTAATGCAGGGAAATTTCATCTTCACATTCTCTCTGCCTCTTAAAATGTTCCATCTCCTATCCAAGCTCTTTTAACAACAAAACATGCTCAGAAGAGGCAGCTATGGAATAGCATTAAGTCATTGGCTGTGATGTAATTGTCACATCAATGACTGACAATTGTGACCTAAAAACCAGGGGCCTTATTAATACAAGGACAGTGTAACTATTTTCTTTGTATTTTCTTTAAGTCTTTAATTGTTCTATTATATCCTCCACTAACCCACTGGAAAGGACCCAACTAGTTTTGATTTATTTATATTGCTTATGGGCACATTGATATTATTCAATACCTTGTTGGTCTAATGTCCATGCTCTCCAAATGCCTTCTACTAATCACTTTATTTTTGGATAATTAACTTACAAACCTGCTTACTCTTTCAAAATATATCTTCCATCAAATCTCGCCATGCAACATATTTTGCACCCTAGCTTTGTTTCTATATAATAACTCGACGCATAGTGGCATGGGCTAATTATTCTAATGCATGTCTCCCACTTCCTTGTGATTTATTTAAGCATATTAAAGCCAAGCAGCCTAGAGCCACGAAAAAACTGTCCCAATAAAAAATAAACAGCTCCCACTGTCTGTAGTTCCTAAGAATCCCCCAGTGTGTTTGAATCGGCAAACTGGATAAGTAATGGGCAATTTGAATAACTTGTTTTTATGATGCTTCATATAATTACATTATTTAACATATAACCACATTTTTCATTTGTTTAATGCTTCTGGCAGTTAAGTGAAATTATGTCAATGATGCTTTGTATGTGGTGGCGTAAGCTTATTATAGTATAATATGAATGGCTAAACTATCCAAAATTTGTCAATAATCTAGATGATAGTACGTTTTGTGCCTTAAAAACAAGAGATGTATTTTCTTCCCCACCAGGCGTTAGGTTACCTTTGTATTTAATTAAATCAATCTTTAATTGTTGAAATTGAAATTTGTTCTATTTGAAAAATGTATTCTGCATCTCCCATAATATTGCCTTTGAGAAGCGAGTTTTGAAACAATGTCATCAATCCTTTCAATGTGTGAAACTTAAGCTGGGTACACACATAAGTGATTTAGGGGGCCAATGGGCATTGTTCCTTTATTGCTATTGTTGTACAGCCCAAAACACCGGTTTCCAATGCGACAAACATTCGGCATCGGCAATGGCGTTCTGGACAGAAAATTTCCTCATTCGGGTTGGCCCCCTGTAAAGTACAGGAGTCATCTGCAATTGTAGGGAGTATGGTGACTGTGTGTAGCCACAGTGTAACCAGCTTTAAGCATTGCACATACGCATGGTGTATCCTCTCCATGCAAATGATGACAAGGCTGGATTTAAAACCTAGTGCTGGAAGGAAACAGGAAGTGATTAATACTGAGCAAGTTTCTGCAATACTTCAACCTCAGTAACAATGTTTTAAAGGGTATCAGCACTAAAAAAGTGACTCCAGGGCCATTAAATGCCCTGAAGTCATTGTTTACGGATACCCTTTAAGTCTATCATTATTATTTCTGTTATAAATCTTGCAGAATGGCAGATGGTGACAGATTAAGTAAAATTCGATTTATTCCTTCCCTCATTGTGGTGGTTTTAACCTGTAACAGTCTATCCAATCCCTTACCTCACTCCAACTACAAATGTGAATCGCAAACAAGGTGGGAACATGGCACAGATTTGAGAAGAGAAAGTGTACTAACTGTAATAGATGCTACATTTACAGTGTATGTATATTTCATCACCTATTCCACCTCAATGTGATTTCAGATTCTTAAGTACTGTCTGGCACAGTATTGAGTATTTCACACCTTATTTATTCCCTGGAATAACAACTCACCTTTATTAAAATCAGGAAAGGGAATGAGCAATATACTTGACAATGTGGGATTTATTTTTAAAATGATGGAGCTGTAGAAAGAGAAATCAGTCTGTGGGCAGTATGTGAAAATCCCAACTGCAATATTGTGTCAACTTTACCCATTACCCACCAACAAGGAAAAGTAGTTTAACATTTTTTAACCTAAACTAGATGTAATCCAAAGGTACCATACCGTACCATACATTTTTTTCTACATAATTTTATCTGTACATTACTTATGAGACACATTTAAAAGAGTATGATAAATAAAAATCCTAACTATTAACTGGGTAATGTGAGACAACATCTTATGTCCCTCATGTCACTCCAGCCTTTGTGCTGACCCCTAAGCTGGGTACACATTTCCAAATCTTCCTCCTGACAGATTGTTCAAGGCTTCGTACTGGTGGGACAGGAGGAAGGACTGTCGGTTAGCGGCAAAAGCAGCCTCGTCCGACAGTTAGCCACGAATGTATTCTTAACAAGAAAAAACAGGCCGTGGAAAAGAGGGCACACCAACAATTGTATTATATCGGTAAAATATAATTTATTAGTACGGATTATGGGATATATTAAAGTGCACAAAAATAGTAAAAACACACCTGTAAACCCCAAACATCATAATCATCAACAACATTATAATTGGTATCAAGTATATATCAGCACATTATCATAAGAGCGTAGTATACTGGTATACTATCACAGCCACACACATTCACACTCATAGGAGATATAATCACTTCAAAATATAACCCAATGAGTATATACATAGGAAACCTACCACTAATATTGTGGTAGGGTTTCTATGTATATACTCATTGGGTTAATATTGAAGTGATATATCTCTTATGAGTGTGAATGTGGCTGTGATAGTATACCGGTATATCTTTTACCGGTTATAATAGCAAATTTGGGTGTGCCCTCTTTTCCACAGCCTGTTTTTTCTTGTTGAGATATAGTACTTTAGTGGGTTGGTGCACCCCATGTGATTATACTCTGCTAATTATAAGGTGATTAGTGCCTTGGTGTTGCTCTGTTTTATTACAGTTAGCCACGAATGAGAGGCGGGGTCCATAGAGGACCCCATGATCGGCCGTGGTTTTCTGACACACCTGATCATGCATTTCTCCAATTTAGCCGAACAAGCGGTCGGTCGCAGCTGTAAGAAGAAACCATACAATAATTTAGCCCTACCAACCGGAACCCAGAAATGTTGGTATGAATCTGCACATGCAGATGAAGATATAATCCGCATATGCTTATCGCGTTCTTTATACAATTCCTCTACCCCCTATCTAGTGTAGACAAATAATTTCTTGTGGACATTTTCTTGAACCTTTTGAGCATGGTTATATACACATTTCTGGAAACCTGATAAAATTATTGCTTCACAAAGATGCTAACTAAAGCATCTGTTAATTAAAATTACATTATCTAAATTCATATTAAATTTTCTGTCAATGCGTGATTGTACAAGTGATTGTAAGGTTCTCATTTATCCAGGTCATGGTATATCTGGTGGATTCAGTTATATCATCTACTGGACTTAAAGTTTAGGTTTGAAGACGTTTCGCTAGTCATCCGACTGGCTTTCTCAATTCAGAATGACTTGTACAAGAATCTGTGGCAATTATGTACCCTGGAAAATCCCAATTAGCATATCACAGCCAAGTGTTAGGGACTTCTGAATGCAAGGCATGATTGCATTGGATTAGAGGTGTTATAGGAATGCCGAGTAAGGTGTCAAAACAGCATTTTACATGGCACACAGTTGGTGTCAACCCCCCCCCTCCACACACCTTATTCAGGATTGGTTTCTTTATTTTACATAAATTGCTCCTTGGCAACTTTCTTGAACCAGTTACGTTCCTTTGCCAATATGTTAACATTACAATCTTCAAAGGTATGTCCTTCTACCTTAAGATGCAGGTACACGGCTGAGCCCTGACCCAAGGAATTGGCTCTTCGTGCTGGCCTACGTTGATGCAGTTGTTGTTGGTCCCAATTGATATGATGTCGCTTTTTGTGTTGCGTATGGGTCTTTGGGATGTACCAATTGCTGCCTCAGTGTATTTTTTGGTTTAAAGCAGACAGGGATATGGCCATTATGTGAAAAAAAGAAGCCAAGCCTGAATATAGAGGGGGGGGATGGTTTTCGACACCAACTGCCTGCCATTAGAGATGGACTCCTACTCGAACCGAGTTCGAGCCGAACTTATCAAGTTTGAACGGATCCGGACTTTTCGAAACTATCCCGGATTTCTTACACACCCTACTTTTGATAACCCTCGAATCTTCTATTTGTTTGTGGATAATTATCGAAAATCGAACGCGGGAGATCGAAAGTAGGGTGTGTAAGAATAAATAGATTTTTTAAAAGTTCTGGATATTCGTACGTGTCCCCCAGGCCATTTCCCAGGTCCCAGAGCCATTTACATTAAGTTACCTTGTATTTTAACTGTATTTCAGATGAAATTTTTGAACTATTTAACTCTCCCATTGATTTTAATGGGTTGATTTTCGAACTTTCAAACTTTTATCAAAAACGAACCAAACTTTTTGAAGTTCGGCCATCTCTATCTTCCATGTACAATGCTGTTTTGACACCTTACCCTGGGCGTTCCTATAACACCTTTAGCACAATGCCATCACGCCTTGTATTCAGAAGGTCCTTAACACCTGGCTGTCATATGTAATTGGGACTTTCCGGGTACATAAGTCATTCTGAATTGGGAAAGCCAGTCATATGGCTAGTGAAATGTCTTCAAGAACTAAAAGTCCAGGTGATCTAACTTAACAGAACAGATATTTACAGGGCATCTATAGTGAAATGTATACATTGCGCCCAACCAGACATAATAAAAGGTTAGTGTATTCTGCCTTATTCTTACCTTTTTCTGTGGCTCCCTGTTTGAACGCTGTCTGATTTACTGCAGGGCTCCCACTCCCTCTCCCCTCTTTGGTCATTCCCCCGTTTATTAGTCCGGCTGTAATTAAGCCTGTAAAACAAGCCACTCATGCGCATTAATCTCTACAACATGACACATCACTCTATCCTTTGTAGACAAAAAAAAAAACCTCGGTATGTAAGCATGTAGAGAGGAAGTTTCTCTGTTGTACTGAAGTGCTAGATAAGGAATGGAGGGGGGGGGAAGGGGGGGGAGTTTGGAGAGACCGAGTCCTGAATCACTGCAGCCCGTCTCCTTTGACAGGCATTAAATTGGTGAAAGCTTGCAGAGGAGGGGGACTTTTCCTTCCCTTTACTTCGGATTTTAACACAGTTTTTGCCAAGCATTTTAGTGAGAAGGAAGGAGTCATTGGGAGAATTGCTGTAAATCTGTGTACACACTACACCGGCATGCTGTTAGGGGATTTGATTGACAGCTCAAGCAGGAGTGGTGTATTGAAAACTTTACTTCTTTTAACTGTATATCTCAGGACAGAGGTGAAATCTGAAGAAATAAAGGTACTCTGGGGGTTGGGAGGAGGAATTAAGAACACATAGAAAGAAGGAAAAAAAAATAGCCCATAAACTACTTATTAAAATGTGGTTTGAAATTTGTAAAGTACTTTATTGCAGTGCCTGCAGTTTCTTTCAGCGTTGGGGAAATACAAAGTATTGACTCCTCAATCTCTCCCTAAGCAATGCAACCTGTCATATTGGAAGAGACACACCTGTCCTATTGGAAGAGACACAACTGTCCTATTGAAAGAGACACACTGTCCTATTGGAAGAGGCACACCTGTCCTATTGGAAGAGACCCACCTGTCCTATTGGAAGAGACGCACCTTTCCTATTGGAAGAGACGCACCTGTCCTATTGGAAGAGTGGACACACTGTCCTATTGGAAGAGACACCACTTGTCACTTGGAAAAAGACACACCTGTCCTATTGGAAGAGACACACCTGTCCTATGGAAGAGACACACTGTCCTATTGGAAGAGACACACCTGTCCTATTGGTAGAACACTCCTGTCCTATTGGAAGAGACACACCTGTCTATTGGAAGAGACACACCTGTCCTATTGAAGATACACATCTGTCCCATTAGAAGAGACACACCTGTGCTATTGGAAGAGACACATCTGTCCTATTGGAAGAGACAAATCTGTCCTATTGGAAGAGACATATCTGTACTATTGGAAGAGACAAATCTGTCCTATTTTAAGAGACACACCTGCCCTTTTGGAAGAGACCCACCTGTCTCAATAAACTCACAAACCAGGGTTTTCATTGTAAAAGATTGCAAGCCGTGCAAGGCTGCAGTCTCTGCCTCCAGACCCCTCCTCTCATCCTAATGCGCTATGCGCGCCTAAATTAAAACAGATGCTGCATCATGTAACTAGATGTGTCAAGAGGAGAAAGAGCCGTCAACAGTGCAGCAGCTTCTATATTTACTATGGAGATGTGGCTTGCAAGTTACATTGGGAGAAAAGAGCAAGTGATCCTATGTCCATATCAATTCTAGATTATTCAAGCAAAGTTAGATTTAGAGTTGTCTCCCTTAAATTTTTTTGAAAAATCAAAATGCTGTTTTTTAATCATTTCTTCTATTTTATTCTACTCATTTTTAATTTCTTTTTTTTTTTTACTGTGTATCTCCCACAGTTTTCGAGCCAGGTACAAAGGTCTTCTAGCTAAGGAATACATGGAGTTATCTGCAAATGTATGGCCATTTTTCACCATAGACTTGAATGGACAAGTTGTTGTATCCGCCACTCTTATTAGACCAGGCACTTTCCTAAGTTACAACCACTTTAAATAAGACTTTCTTGTTTAAATTATTACCTAGAAAGATTTTAAGCCTAGATATAGTTAGATATAGCCTGTTATTACACAGTACTACAACTTTCAGTACATATACATGCACTGGCACTTTATTAGATACACTTGTTTAATTTCTTGTTAACAAATAGCTAATCAGCCAATCTATGGCAGCTATATTCCTAAATGCATTAAGTTCTAAACAGAGCATCAAAATAGGGAAGAAGAAAGGAGGCTAGTGACTTTGGCTGGATGTAGGTGCCTGAAGGGCCAGTCTAAGCATTACATAAATTGCTGATCTACTGGGATTGTCAGGCACAATCCTCTCTAGGTTAGATATGGTCCAAAAAAGACAAAATATCCAGTGAACAGCATTTGCATGGATGAAAATGCCTTGTTGATGTTAAATTAAAGGAGATTGATCAGACTGGTTTGAGAAGATGGAAGAGCAACAGTAACCTAAGACTCATTACAAACAAGGTATGCAGAAAACCGTGTTCACGGCACGCTGGAACATTGAAGCAGATGGGCTACAGCAGCAGACAGTGGCGTAACTAGCAATCACTCCCCCCAGCAAAACTATGATGGGACCCCTATCCGTACTTCATTCACAGTGGTTTTCTGGAAAGAGGCTATATCATCATAGGTTGCTCTCCCTGCTCCCTGTAGTTACTCCCCTGGCAGCAGAAGATAACACGGTGCCACTCCTGTTAGCTAGAACAGAAAACTAAAATAGAACATTGGAAAAAATGTTGCCTGGTTGAGGAGTTCTCATTTCAGCTGCGACATTCAGGGTCACAATTTGATGCTAACAACATGAAAACATGGATCCATCCCACCTTGTGGCAGGCTGGTGGTGGTGTTGTAATGGTGGGGGCATTTCCTTGCCAACTTGTGCCCCTATGCATGTTTTCCCTGAGCTTGTGTGGGTTTCTTCCAGGTATTCTGTTTTCCATACAATAATAAAGCCATACTGGGGGGCTGTGTGTGAGAAAAAATGCAGCAGGACCTGATGTCCATATCACCAAATCCATCCTACAATTCTTACATACACACACACAATACATACACAACCACTCATACATACTTATATCCCTCTCATACACAAACCCTGTACCAACTCTGCAGTTTAGTGTCCCGTCTTTTTTCATATTGTTAGCTGTTACTTGGCCATAATGCTGGGTACACACAGTAACGATAAAGCCCCGATACGTCGGATCCAACAGTTTCGGGCTTTATCGTTATGTGTGTTACGCTCGTTTCCCGAACGATCGTGTCGGCCTTACGCTCGTTCGGGAAAGGCCGAAAATTTCCATCGGCGCGCTAGACTCCCTATAGAAGAGTCTAGCACGGCCGATGGAAAACACACCGTACCGAGCGTTCTCCATATGAAGTTCATAGGGAGAACGCTCGGGAATGTCATGTCACTATTAAGTGTTTTTGTCACTTGTTAACCGCTAAAAGACACTGACATCATTGTGCTCCCTCACTCTAATTAACAACAACACATTTCAGGGAGATTGTATATTATTTCAGGGAGTCAAGGATCTGCATTAATATCAGGGAGACTCCCTGAACTTCCGGGAGAGGTGGGATGTCTGCATATCCTCTCTTTTTAACTGGCACATGCAGGGTTAATTTGTCCCCAGCAGACCGGGCCGTCCAATACCCCAGGTGTCCGCTCTGTCAATTATAGTATTGCCCCATCACTTTCCTCTCTATTATAAGATCATATATGAGACTACTGTAACCAATGTGAGAAGTAGAATATTAGATATAATATACACACGTGTATAGATGTTAACCTAATTGTATGTATTTGGAGCAGTTGAATAAATGTGTGTGATGACTGTATAAGAACCTCACTGTGAGGCATGTTCTAGACCTCTGAGAAGTCCAGTTCCCCTGCCCCTTCCCTTCCTTCTCCCCAGCCCAAAGATCCACCTTCCATTGTTTCTCTCTCTCGTGTCTCCTTTCAACAGACATCGCTCCTTGCCTTCCCGCCTACTATCCCATCCATATCCTGCAAGCAGCACACGACCCAGGTCCCTCCCCCATACACACGCTCACCCTCCCATCCCCGGGTGAAGAGACGTTCTGCCAACATTTCTGCTCGTGCCAAACTACTTCTCACTCGAGAGATAATCGTCTCCCTTCCACCGCCTGCCACTGGGAATCATGCGTGCGCACGGGGTCTGCGGAGCTGCTGGAGTGAGGAGGTAAGAGGGGTCCTCCTGATGAATTAGACAGCCTGTGCGATCATCAGCAAGGGTGACACTTAATGGTGGGAATATATCCCGGCAAGCATCACAGTAAGATGATGTGTGGTGGTAGGGATGCAAGCCAGTTTATCAAGGGTGATGATACTGGTGGTCGGGATATCAGAACGGTAAGATACTCTAATACAGCCTGTGCATTCCTCTGCTAAATAGGACAGTGTCAGTGTACTGAGTATTATTAACCTGTGTTCCTAGTGAGGTGGGGATTACAGTAAAATCCCTCTGCATTTTATTGAATGGAACTTACACTACCCACCGTTCCGAGGGAGCAGTTCTCACTGTTGCCATGGACAAGGAATTATTAGGATAATTGTCATATCTGACATGTAAATTTGTCTGTAATGTTACCCTCTTCCCTACAAGGGGGGATTCTGTTCTCTCTCTGATCCCATTGTAAAAGCATGGAGTAGACTACCACTCATGCTTGTTGGGAAAATACCCTTTTATTGTACAGTATCATGCACATATCCATACAGTATATCTGATGCACACACACATATCCATATACAGTATATATAGCAAGCACACATATCCATATACAGTATATCTGATGCGCACACACATTTCCATATACTTCATATCTTATGCACACACATATATATAGACAGATTACCTGATGCACACACACATATCCATATACAGTAAATCTGTGTACACACACATATCCATATACAGTATATCTGATGCACACCACCATATCCATATACAGTATAATGATGCACACACATATCATATGCAGTATATCTGATGCACACATATCCATATACAGTAAATCTGATGCACACACAGAGATCCATATACAGTAGATCTGATGTACACAACATATCCATATACAGTATATCTGATGCGCACACACATATCCATAGCAGTATACTGATGCCACACATATCCATAGCAGTATATCTGATGCACACACATATTCATATGCCGTATATCTGATGCAACACACATATCCATACACAGTATATCTGATGCATGCACTTTTCATTTACAATATATTTGATGCACACACATCTGTATACAGTATACCTGATGCACACATTATCCATATACATTAAATTGATACATACATATCCATACACAGTATATCTGATGCACACATATATCCATATATCAGTATCATATCCATATACAGTATATCGATATACAGTAGATCTGAGTACACAACATATCCATATACAGTATACTGATGTGCACACACATATCCATATGCAGTATATCTGATGCACACACATATCCATATGCAGTATATCTGATGCAACATATATCCATATACATAAATCTGATGAACATACACATCCATACACAGTATATCTGATGCACACATATATCCATATACAGTATCTATATCCATATACAGTATATCGAATACAGTAGATCTGATGTACACACATATATCCATACACAGTATATCTGATGCACACATATATCCATATTCATTAAATCTGATGACACACACGAGACCTATACAGTATACTGAGCACACACATACCATATACAGTTATCTGATGAACATACACATACCATACACAGTTATCTGATGCACACATATATCCATATACAGTATATAATCCGTATACAGTGTATATCGATATACAGTAGATCTGTGTACACATGTATATCCATACACAGTATATCTGATGCACACATATATCCATATACATTAAATCATCAGATATACTGTATATGGATCTCTGTGTGTGCATCAGATTTAATGTATATGGATATATGTGTGCATCAGATATACTGTGTATGGATATACATGTGTACATCAGATCTACTGTATATCGATATACTGTATACGGATATAGATACTGTATATGGATATATGTGTGCATCAGATATACTGT
>JAACNH010003754.1:0-27244 GCA_019447015.1 Hymenochirus boettgeri
ACATACATAAACCCCCTAGGTAAAGAACATTGAGACACCCATTCACACTCAGACATACATACACCCCTAGGTAAAGAACATTGAGACACCCATTCACACTCAGACATACATACACCCCCCAGGTAAAGAACATTGAGACATCCATTCACACTCAGACATCACTACACCCCCCAGGTAAAGAACATTGAGACACCCATTCACACTCAGACATAGATACACCCCCTAGGTAAAGAACATTGAGACACCCATTCACACTCAGACATACATACACCCATCCCAACATTCACACTGTGATCCTTGTCTATCTCTCGCTTTAATTTCAGTCTTGCAGAGAACTGCAGGGCTTTTTTTTGTCCATAAATGTGCATGTGCAAAACATGCCATGCCGTGTTCCTGTCTTGTAGCTTAACAGACCAAACGTTAAAGCTGTAAGTCCTTTAACTGGATTTACAGGCCAAATGATTCATGCAGTGGATCCATGGTGGCGATTATGTTTTCCTTCCAATGGTGCCTTCACAATCCTATCATATCCTGGCACTGAATTATACAATACAGAAAAAACAATAACGCTGTCATCAAAGTGGAAAAATCATTGACCAACCATCGGTCCTGCCTTTGTCTTGAAAGTCACTGGAAGTCTTGGTTATAAGTCCCACAGCCCAATCACAGCCATTTCTAAAAACTCCACCCACCTTGGCTCCTCTGATTTCGCCTTCTCATCTTCATCAGAACTTGAATCTTAAGAGAAACCCCAATATTAGTGGACAAATGCCAAAAACACAGAACTGAAAATCTGATATCTGCCCCACAAAAGCTCCACGCCTCTTTACAACTGAGACTTTTAAACACAAGTTTAAAATAAAAAACATCTCTACTGCCTTCCACACTGTCCATAATACAGTCATTGTTAAGTTTAATAAAATCATATCATTTTTTGTGTGTAGCTGTCACCATTAAGACAGCAACAATAGCGGTGAATCTGGCTATACCCTAAATCATCAACAGACAATTCAAATTCTTTGTAAAACACTTACAGGGAGATTCAATAAAAGTTCTTATCGTTTAAAATGGTGCTAATTTTCCCCAACCAATCATATCTTATTTAACATTTGAAAGCTAACTCTGATTGGTTGGGGCAAAATTAGCATCATTTTTAATGATAGAACTTTTGTTATATTACCCTGTTTATCTGTCAGTTGTACAAATTAGTTTGAATTTTTGACAAAAACTCCACCTTTGCACTTGGTACAGCATTTGTCGGGCTTTGACTGCATGAGGCCATTGTACACTCCTGTCTCCGGCACTGTGTAATTCCGTCCTGTCAATACACACATCATACAGTTAATACAAAACTCTCTTTCAATGTACATTGGGAATGTACCACTCATGTACTATTTATAATTCTATTTAACTCTTCTTTTTTGTAGTTATGGAACTTGGTTCTCCCTTTTGAGCTTTACCTCTCTATAACTTCAGCTCATCCCTTCTATATCTAGAGTTTACTCTTGTACACATGGATGACATCATTATCTCTATTTCACTCTGCTTACCACACAAGAGCATGTGACACACTTCATCTCTCCAAATGGTGGAACGTTGGATGCAACGCTCATATTTGGATACCAGTGACGTCCGAATTTGCAAGATCCTGAATCCGTCTGATTGCATGCTGTCTGCCAGCTCCAAAGGACTGCTCCTTCACTATTTAAGGAAAAAAAAACTTTTAATGTCCAAAAAAACTTTTACACAAAAAACATAAAAATGTACACAAACCAAACGAACATAAATCCTAAAAATAATCTTTGTGAATACCTCATATAGGGATAAATGTATTTAGTGAACTAAAAAAACGGACTGAGAACCCTCACACTCATTTTGCAACTACATAATTATATTCATACAATCTTTTTCTTTTCAACCTAAAGGTACAATATTCAGGGAGATCAATAAAAGTTCTTTCGTTAAAATGGTGCTAATTTTACCCCACCAATCAGATGTTATTAACATTTGAAAGCAACATCTGATTGGTTGTGCAAAATTAGCACCATTTTAGGAAAAGAACTTTATTAAATCCCCCTGAATATCTCCTAGTGCTCTACTGTTCTGCTAAATAAGTCTGGCAAAATCTAAAAAAATAAAGTTTGTTAACATAACAAACAGAAAATGACTTACTGTAAAAACAGGACTAGGCAGAACAAAGTTTTATTTTTACTTTTCAGGAGTAGGGATCGCGGATCCGAACCCAACCATCCGCCGCGGATTTATCCCGTTCGCGAACGTTGGATTTTTCCGGATTTTCGCCTTCCAGAACTTCCGATTCGGGATTTTTCGTTTTTTTTTCGAAATTCGAGTTTTCACGTATTTTCGAAAATACAAGGATATCTCTTAATTCCATACATACGTATTTTCGAAAATATTCTAAATATAACGAGGATTGCTTGTATTTTCGAAAATACTATTTCGAAAATACATGAAACCGTAATTTCGAAAATTCCCGAAAATACGTGAAAACTCGTAATTTCAAAATTTTCGAAAATACAAAAATCTCGTTATTTCACAGGGTATTTTTAATTTTAACGGGTCCGCTCGCGGATTTTCGAATTTTCGAATTTTTTAGAAATTCCGGATCTCGAGCGGACCGGATTTTGCAAAGTTCGGACATCTCTATTCAGGAGATGTGTAAGTGGCTTTGTGGATTAGGAGAAAGAGAGAGAGCATGTGCAAAATTCTACGTGTCAAGCAATGCGGTAACACTTAGAATACAATAAAGTAAGTTTAGAATGATTTTTAATTCCACAAAATACCAGGTATTAAACACACACAAACATAAGACGGAACCAAGATGTAACAGGAAGCCCTATAGAATTACTGCACTGAGATCTTTCAGACGCCATCAAAGGGTTTTGTAATCTTGTGGTACTATGCAGGGCAGCTAGTATACAAAACCAATGCACAAAATGTTCCTTAAATTTAAACATAACATGAAATAAGACGTCTTGCTCTATTAAGTTAATTTGCTAGAGGGACCTTAAACTCTGCTATAGACCATAATCATTTTCTTCTACCAAGGCTGGTGGCCTTATCTACAAGCAAGTGATGCGGACTCCAACTGCGGTCTTTCGATAATCTATAAACGTGCAGTTTTTCTAATTGGTGTACATTTTCCCAATGAAAGCAGGCCCCAGGAATGTCAACAATTGGATGAGTATAGAAGATTTTTGAGTACAATGCTCTCCTTTACCCCCCCCCCCCCGTCCTTATTTTCTTGGGTTCATTTTCCACATCTGTTTTTTATTTTGTATGTCCTTTTAACTGAATGGACACAAACACCGAGTTTGAGCCGAACTTTATGAGTTTGGACGAACTTATTGAAACTAGTTTTCCAGACTCGTGGCTGTATTTTCGTTAATTATTGAATTTACGGACCGTTCGCTAACCCTAGAATGTATTGTTTGTTTTTGGTAATCCTTAACGTATAGTTCGTTTTCAGTAATTCTCAGAAATATCGTTCGATTTCGGTAATCTCTAATTTATGGTTCTTTTCCCTCGCTAACCCTCGAAAGTATCGTTTGGTAACCTTCCAATTGGCCGTAACCCTCGAATGTAGCTTGCGCAAAACACCGACAATTGCCCGTCATATTTAGGAAGTGTTTTTAGGAAGTTCGAAAACGGACCAAACTTTATGAAGTTCGGCCATCTCTACATTTCAACCTATATTTCTTTGCTTTAAACCTTACCTGGGCATTGCTTGCAGCAATCAGATGGCCTGGCACGGACAGGGTTGGAACAGGTAAGTCGGGGGCAGGTCACCTTTTCACAGTGCACCTCTCCAGTGGTTTCCTAAAGAGAACATAATGTTTTCATTAAAAGATTGAAACAGCAGACGATACACAAGTATTTTTGGAAGAATAATCTTTATGAGCTTTAAACTATCAGGGAGATTCAATAAAAGTTCTTATCGTTTAAAATGGTGCTAATTTAGCCCCAACCAATCAGATCTTATTTAACATTTGAAAACATTTTAAACGATAGAACTTTTATTGAATAACCCTGTATGTATGTAATAAGTAGATTAATATTGACCATTACATGGTAAAACAGTGTCCTTGTTTGTGCACAATACAACCTAATTATAGTCAGATTATAATTAATAAACTGAATATAATGATCCAGGACGTTTATTCTGGTTTGTTTCTTGTGGGAGTAGAGATAAAACCAAACTCGAACCTGAGTTCGAGCTGAACTTTATGAGTTTGGATGAACTTGAACTATCCAACTAGTTCGGGCTCAAACTAATTCGTTTTTTCGGACTCGCGGCTGTATTTTCAATAATTATCAAATTTTCGGCCCGTTTGCTAACCCTAGAATGTATCGTTCATAACCCTCAATGTATCGTTCGCTTTCGGTAAACCTCGAGTGTTTGATAGTTTTCGCTCACCCTTGAAAGTATCGATCTTTAACCCTCGAGAATCATCATCGTTTTCAATAATCCCAAAGTATCGTTCGATTTCGGTAATCTTCAAATTTATGGTTCTATTTTCGCTAACCTTAGTATCGTTCGGTAACCCTCGAATTGGCCGTAACCCTCAAATGAACCTTGCGCAAACCCGACAATTGCCCGCTTTGTTTAAGAAGTGTTTTACACTTTAACAGTTTTGGTGACAGGACTGTTCACTTAGTGTTACACGGACCATTTCCCAGGTGCACAGCCATTTACAGTAGTTACCATTGTTAGTTTATCTGTAAATCTCTCTGACTTTTCAACTATCACTCCCCATTGACTTTAATGGGTCCGAATTCGAACTTTCCAATTTTTACTGAGTTTAAAAGTTCGAAAATGGACCAACTTTATGAAGTTCGCCATCCATATTGGGAGCACTTACCTTGCAGGTGCAAAGGCACATTTAATGAGACCAAATGGGAACCCACTGGATGCCAACGTGTACCAGCTGCTTTCCAAGAGCGGTCTCCGTCAAAGTAACACCCTGTCAAATTAAGGCAGACTAGTTATTACTAATGATTTATACTGTGAAAACATGGACAGTGTCTGAAGATAGAAAGGTGCAAGGAGTAGGGCAGTGCTGATTTAATGGATTTAGAAGTGGGTTACCTTCATTTGGTGTGCGCGTTTGCTGGTGTTTCTCTCACCTCTCTCATTTCCTTTTTTTCTATGACAGGAATGGAACATTGTTGATTAACAGCTTATTTAGGCAGAAACAGGACAGTAATGTGACAACACTGACAAACTAGATTATTATGAGGGTAGAAGCATTAACCATTGTTTATCTGGAGATGTAAAATGGCTAATCCAGCATTTATATTTACAACAGTCTTAAGTACACAATGCATCTTTCCTCCTGACCGACTGTTCAAGGCTTTCAACCGGTCGGGCAGGAGGAACGACTGTCAGTCCGGCAAAAGCAGACACGTCCGACAGTTAGGCCGACTGATCGTGTGGTCCGACCTGTCCGATCGTTCATCTTCGTCGAAACACTGAAATGTCAGTCGGTCGGGCGAATATTTTGTGTACCTACTTTACTTCACATACCAGTTTTCCTGTGGTATGACTTACCCTCACACACAGGACAGCATTGATCTGACAGATGGACAGGCTGGAGCAGTTTCAGTGGAGGACAGACAATAGGATCACAGATCACAGTTCGCTTCTAGAGAACAAAATGCAGCCCCATTAATCAGTAAAATCTCCAGTTTTAACACTAAAGGTGACTCACATGTAAGAGTATTTTGATGTTTTTCGCCTTTTAATACTACATTAATTTCCATTTCTTTATCCCTGTCAGGGGCGTAACTACCAGGGAATGGGGAGCAACAGCAGGGGGGCCGGGAGCCAAGGGGGCCCATCTTCTTATTTTCCCTATGAAGGATATAGCCCCCTCCAGAAAATACTGTGGATGAAGCACGGATAGGGGCCCCATCATAGTTTTTCTGGGGGCCCTCTGATTCCTAGTTACAACCACTGACACCTGTGGATATATGCTTATATTCTAATCCATATCCCATTATTCTATTGTTTATTGAACACTTTTTGACTCCTCGTTTTCCTCATTCGGAAGATCTCTCCTTACCTGACAGCTGCACACGGAGCATTTTCTGTCATAGTCCGGGGCCCATCTGGCACATGAGGCCTTAGTTGACCTTCAAAGTAGCATGCTCTTGGATCCTTCCGAAGGTCCTCTGGGTCACGTTTCCGCCCCTCCTCATGTAATTCATACCATATTCTGGCTCTTCAGGAGTTAATGACACTCCTCCCGATTCACAGCTATTAGGTATATGCACCTTATTAAGAAAGAGGATTAGGTATATTAGTGAATAATGTCATGTATATTCCTTATTTATACTCAGATAAGAGGATTTCGCAGAGCATGAGAATATGAAACTGTGTTAATAGGCCACAGTTCTGCTGTAAAATCATTATTTTAAAATTAAAAAAGCAAATTAAAGTTTTAATATAAAAATACAATTTGTATATGAAGGTAGATAAACCGATTTAACACAGGAGAAAAATAATATTAGCTGTTTAATTGATAAAAATTGATAAATGTACTGAGTTTGCTTAGTTTTAAAACAGGACAAACTGCAACTTTATTATAAATCTTTTTTACATCTTTTAGCATCATTTATCTGAATAGATTTCTCCCATGCTATACACAACGGGTGACATCATTACACATTCAGCCTATCAAATCACTGCATATGTAACTTACCTGTCCCCTAATTTCACCTCGAGGATTCAGTTTGGTGCTCACTTGGATAAAGCTGTGCCCCGCTCAAATGTCCCAGTAATTCAAGATCAAGGTCTTTAACACTTCCCTGTGCCTTGGAGGAAAGGAAAACACAGGACAATGGTATGAAGAATGTGTCACATAACGAGGATAGGAACAGCAATAAAATTAAACCATTTCAAATTTATAAGGAGACTTCATAGTGATCACATAAAATTCCAATGGGTAATTCAGAAAGAGTGTGGTCGGTTTTTCCAGTCAATTGACTGATCTATACTGTGTATAAGGGACAATCAGGGTTACTGTGTATTGATTAACCACGGTTAAATGTTGTAAGTTGCTAATTAACTTAGGAATCCTCTTGGTGTGCAGTATCTAATTATAGAAATCCATTTAAAGGGCCCATACACGAACCAATCCCGATCGTACAATGTAAATTTTCCCATTGGCCGGTAGGGAAAAAAAAACGTTCAACAATCGAACGATCGCCCCTACATGAACTAACGATCACAGGATACCGCAATGACAATTCTAAATATTTAAATGACCCTATGCTGCCTCTTACCTCTGATCCATAAAAGCCTTTCAATACTCTCTTGTGTCCAGGGGAACTTTCACCAACTTCGCCAAGTTCAGCAAACCCGTGGAGATGTGCATTCAGTGCTGCATCCTCTGCCTTGCCCAACCAGTCACCACAATCTGATAGTGCAATTGGCAGTGTTTCGTCCAGGGAACCCATGCGTGGCCAGCTGAGCCAGTTCGTAGCGGGGAGAAACAAATTGGCCAGCCAGGGGAACAGGGAGCTCTGAAAGGAAACAGTTATATCAGATGAGAGTGAGGTATGATGGGAATAATGGATTAGACAGACACGGCTGCAGTCGGGTAGACAGAGATAATGTGAAACAGACAATCCTTTTTATACTTACGTTCATTCCTGGCCCACAGCCACTGTATGGCAGTGGGATAATTTGACCCCTGAGTTCCCCTTCTTGATAATCTTTAGTTGCGATATGTGAGGAGAGTTCACTCTGTAATAGCATGTGAAGGTCCTGGCAAGCTTCTGTCCAAAATCCCCAGGCCTGGAAACAATAGAAACCACATTTTATCTACGAATTGCCACTGGTGCCTTTTACATTCAGAATTGTAGAAATCCCACTCCCAGCATTGAATGACTAGAATGTGTCCATTGGGCTTCATTCTGATCCTATTCTACGCACCCTAAAGATCTATTGCCATATCCCTATAAACTTACATCAAAACTGGCCACAAAGGACTTAAGAAATCATAACATTTGCACCACTTCCATGTTCGCACTAATAAATGTTTATGGATGTAGAAGCAGCATTAACATTTCATGTGTCCACAGTCATCTTTATTCTCTTCCCCATAACAAAACACCTTTCTCACCTTCCCATCATGGCAGTCTTTACCATGTCATGCAGAATATTTCTCTGGTTCTTCTTCTGGGTTTCGTTTCCAGTGTCACACCCCTGTCACTGCACTCATAGTGCCTGCAATTGTATCTGGGACAAAAAAGTACATGAAGTGAATTAAGGATTCAAGCAGTGAACACACAAAATAATACGGTTTGTTTCACACAAGCCCAATGTGTCCAGATTTGTTTCCGCTACCTGATATTCCAGGGTCCCATTTTCATGAACTGTGAGAGTTGCTGACCCACTGCCCCAGTTTTTGTTGGATTCAGAGCATCGCCACCAGATAACACACTCTGCAAAGCTATGAGCAGCAAATCCTTATTAGCATCAAATCCTTTACTAGGAATAGTTAACACTTGAAATAACCACCTGGGCATGCGCTCCTTACTGTCACATGATTTCCTAACTGTGATGATGCCGGAAAGACGCTGTCTTCCTTCTGTCTGTACTGCAATCTCGAGCTGTCCTTGGCCAGCAACCACAGCATCTCACGACTGGACAGGTCTGGCAAACCTCAGCAAAGTCTTTTTCCTTATGGTAGTAACAGATTTAAGAAAATAAACCCACAGTAATATGATGGCCTAACACATGAATCGGGACATAAAACAGAATTTTCTGCATGAATAGAAATAGTTTGTTACATAAACTCACCTGAGCAGAGATGTTGGCAGAGAGCTCCCTTATCACGTGGTCCTGATGCAGGATTTGGACGAGTATAGGAATCTGATCTGAAATGGAATTAAAGGTTATTTTTAAACATGAAGGATATAAAGGAAACCTGTGGTTTCAGTTTTAGAATCTTTGTTCCCATTTGCCAATACTGGAATGACTAAGGAATGACTTATATTTCACCAGCCATTCCTCGCCTGTTTCCACCCTCCTCATCTGACTACAATGGATTATACAAATGTTAAGGAGCGAGAAACAAGGATGATTTTAGGGCAGTATTGTCTGATTGCCTCATTGTTTCTTTATATCTGCAATATTTCAACCTGAGCCAAGTTTGGGCAATATGTATCTATCCATGTACCAGAATGAGAAACTAACATAAGTAGAATTAGGCAGTGAATAAAATGTTCAAGCTTGAATGCTATTCACAGACACAAACAGGGAGATCATATAAAAGTTCTTATCGTTAAAATGGTGCTATTGTGTCCCCAACCATCAGATCTTATTTAACATTTGAAATCTAACCATCTGATTGGTTGGGGCAAAATTACACCATTTTAAACGATAAGAATTTTATTGGATAACCCTGCACGTTATTATGGTCTACGGATGACTCACAAAACATAACAGAAGGTTCAAAAAGTCACAACATCTTGGTGTAGTTTACATGTTTTCCTCCTAATCCACATAAGACCATTGGAACATGTCTTATCTCTTAGGTGTCAATGCCACATTATCATCTGAACATGGAATGATAATGAAACGTGTTTCAAAGTTCTCATATGATCTTAGTACTCTGCCATGCTAAGCTTCATATTTATCATCCCCCTCTTTCCTGTACAATTATTACACTGACTTTAACACTGTACTAAACTAGAGTCCTGCTTCACTCACCTTTTACACCACCCCGTAACCCTCTGAACATAAGAATAAAGCAAATTATCGTCCACGTCACTTAGGGTAAGCATTGCGAGCCCGCCACCTCCTTCACATCAGAATCTTCTTGGGTTAGGAGACGCTAAAAGATTCTAGGGTAAAACAGACCAATATTAATTGTGCATACTTATAACAACTAAAGGATAAACAACCTTTCCTGAATTTAGCCCCAAAAAAACATCCCACACACTGCTGCCTACTCTGAAACTGATTGGAGATCTCTCTCTCTCACTGGGCTAATCCACACTAATGCTAGTACACACGTACAGATCAGTGAGATCGGCAAGATCCTGTCTCATCTTTCAAAGATCTGCATACACACAGCCCGAGCGTTCTCTCTATACACATCATATACACATCATATACACATCATGGGAGAACACTCGGGACTGTGTGTTTCCATCGGCCGGCGCTAGACTCCTCTATGAAGTCTGATGGCCGATGGAAATTTTCGGTCTTCCTGACAAGCGTCAGCGGCCACGCGCTCATTCGGAAACAAAGGTACACACTAACGATAAAGGCCCGATACCATCGGATCCGACGGTATCGGGGCTTTGTCGTTACTGTGTGTACCCAGCTTAAGAATGAGGATTTCTTGATGTAGTAATTTTTTTTTTTAAACTTTGCACAACTGGATCTTTGTTTACAGTAACCTGGAACGCCAAGTAAAATGTTTCAGCCTGTTTACATTTTTTTAAAAAAATCTTTTTATATGTATTGTTTGGCTGATACTAGATCACTGCACTTTTCCCAGTCTTTCCAGAATAGATAGTGTCTCTCCTGGCCATGCTGTAAGTGGAAACCAACTCCCGTGCCTGTAATCCAAGATAACTATTTCCTGATGGAAAACGTAAGAAAGCACTTTGCCTTTAGCTTTCTATAGCACTACAATTGCACGTATGTAAAAAAATGATTGATTCACAGAATTCGCATAACATGGAATTTAAACTTCACATTACCATAACAAGCTTTGTGTCTGACATTTTTTCCAGATATTTCAGGTTCAGAAAGGGTGGTTGTCATCAGTGAAACAATAATATACCCATTCGGAGCAGGCGTACAGAAGAACGGTTGAGAGACCTCCATATACCACAGTCTGGGGAAAAGAAAAGCATTTTGATTAGAAAAAAAAAATCAGCAGGAACATTGAGTGATGCCATGATATAGATGATAGGTCGATAGATGTTGAGTGTTTACTTACCGTGTCACTTCGTGGGGATCCATTCTATGTACAGGGTGTTCAAAGAGAAACAGAACCTCTAGATCTGAGAAACGGATACGGGAAAGTCTTCTATCCTGAAATCAAAAGTCAAATATGGTGAGTGAAATAATATATTTGAATAGATTTATTAGGTAAAGAAAACCTTTATATATCTACAGATTTTTGTTTGGGCTATAAAAGAAATTCAGGGAGATTCAATAAAATTTGCCCCAACCAATCAGATCTTATTAAACATTTGAAAGCTAACATCTGATTGGTTGAAGCAAAATTAGCCCCATTTTTAATGATAAGAACTTTTATTGAATCTCCCTGATTGTATTAATGAGTGTAGGACTAAGCCACAGTTATAAAATAGGGAAAAGTCCTGACTAACGTGACTGCGCAAATTACTGTTAAAAAACATTTGTATTTTTAATGGCCATGCCCATGCCACACAGGTAGACCTTTAATTGACATCAATGGAATTTTCAGGACCAATTTCAACTACAATTTAGCTCTCTGTGTGCTACAAGCCTATAGCACAAGCAAAATGGATGCAAGGATGCAAGTGAATATTTTTAAACTAAACTCAACGTTTCAGGGATCACCTTGTCCCTTTCATCAGGTATAACCCAAATACCAACCCAACCTCCTTTTATAACACACATTGTGATAGCCACTCCTACATTATCCAAGGGGAGTGGTCTATATACAAACCAAGTGTAATTTAATAAATATTCACTTCACTTTAAGTGTGCCCTTGCATCCATTTTGCATGTGCTATAGCGAGGGTCATTGGTAGAGGACCTGGCAAGGGAGCACCTTATGAAACATTGGCTAATAGCCACAAAGAGAGTGCCTAGGCCCGAAACCAAGTTTGCTGTGCTACAAGCCTATCATTTAGTGTGGTAGTTGCAAATGGTTTCAAAATATGAATTAGACTCTACTGAAAACAGTGTCACCAGTGACAGAATCTTCACACAGTGTTACTTTGTAATGTTCATTCATTAAGGTATGTCCACTCATAATATCGAATTTGGGAATCCAGTTCTATTGAAGAAACGGGAGGTAAAGGAGCTGTGCTTACCTCCCGTTCTTCAGAAGAACAACAGAGCCAGGAGAGAAGGTAAGAACTTTCCCGCTCACTTGCTCCCCAACCCGTACTCTGACAGGTCCCGACAGACTTTGTCTTCTATGCACATAGATCGTGCATGGCATAGAAGACAAGGTCCGTCGGGACCTGTCAGAGTACGTGCGGGGAGCGAGCGGTAAGTTTCTTTACCTTCTCTCCTGGCACCTGTTTGTTCTATTGAAGTACGGGAGGTAAGGCACAGCTTCTTTACCTCCCGTTCTTCAATAGAACTGGATTCCAAAATTTGATATTATGAGTGGACATACCCTTTATAACATTATACAAAGCATGATTTTTTTTTTATCCCAGATTTTCTGTGCAGCTAAACCCAAGGAATAGGTTAATAGAAAACAAATAAGGAATAAATGAATCACAAGAGCTCATGGAAACCGACAGTAGTTTCTCACCTTTTAACAGTAATGGAGAAAAGCAGACTGGAGCGCTGAAGATTGAATCTAGCTTTGCCAACTCCACTGGTAACTGGAGGCCACACATGGCTGGTGCAGTTAGAAGTGCCACATATTCTACAAATACAAAAAAACCAATAAGTATAGACAGCAATCACAACTGCACCGGTAACTGAAAAAACGGGGGAAATACTGTAAATCCACTACAACTGCATCTTGTATAACACTCACAGAAAGCTCAGTGAGTGTGTAGTAAGTAGCATTGGTTTGTACATAGCTTATCAATAGGTATTGTACTATTATAGACCTACTATTGCCTTCTGGTGTGGGGCTTTAGGTGTATGTAACAATATGTACAATAGGAATCAGTTGTTTGTCAAATTGACATGTTGGAACATTCTCATTAGCCAATAAAGTGCAGGCAGACATCTTCAAATGATTATTCCTGTTGCTTTGAGAGATATATGAACGTATGGTTGTTTTAATGGCTACTAAATCGTTAAATAATATTGTTCAGAATATGGGCATCTAATTACTTTCATTAATTATGTCCCTATTTACAGTTCCCTGTGTGTTTCTTTGTTGTTGTTTTTATTGCTTTACTGCTTATAGTTCACCCTATATGCTTATCCTTGTTTTACATTCCTAACATAATAGGATTCCAAAAAAAATTTGTAACTATTAACTTAAGATGTGATGTAACCTTGTTGACCTGAAGAAGAGAGTAGAGATGGGCGAACTTTATAAATTCAGTCCCATTTTCGAACTTCAGTAAAAGTTGGAAAGTTCGAATTCGGACCCTTAAAGTCAATGGGGAAGTGATAGTTTGAAAAAATCCGAGATTACAGCTAAACTAACAATGGTACTTACTGTAAATGGCTGTGGCACCTGGGAAATGTCTGGGGAACATGTCACTATTACCAAAACTTGTTAAACACTTCTAAAACACGCGGGCAATTGTCAGGGTTGCGCAAGCTTCATTCCAGGGTTACCAGCAATTGGGGTTAGCGAACCATACATTCTAGGGTTCCGAAAACGAATGATACATTCGAGGGTTACCGAAAATCGAAAGGCTGCATTCGAGGGTTAGCGAAAATGATCCGTACATGGAGGGTTATCAAAAATGAACAATACTTTTGAGGCTTTAGCAAACCATACAATTGGGGTTAGCGAACGGTTATAAATTCGATAATTATTGAAGATACAGCCCGAGTCTGGAAAAATTAACTAGTTCGAACCACAGAGTTCGAGTTCGTCCGAACTCGGGTTCGAATCGGTTTTTGTGTCCTAGAAGAGAGAAGTGTATCTCTCGAAAGCTTGTCTGTGAAAAAGACTGTTAGCCCATAATAAGAGGTATCAACTCATCTTTTAGTATATGCAGGAGAGATTCTTTTTCATTTTATCACATAAGAACTGTAGCAAACACTATTTTACAAACAAATGCTGTTAATAAATTATTACCTGAATGACTGTCCTCTGGAGTGACATCATCGGAGCTAAGATAAGAGCATCATTATAAAGATCATCATCCTTTTCTGGAAAATACTCAACCCGTCAAAAATGAAGTTTGATTTCTTCGCTGGAGCGAAGGAGCTGCATAAAAGATTTGAGGTCATAAAACATTAATAAAAAAACAGCCAGAGACATTAAGGAAGAGTCATGTGAGGCAAGAGGGTGAAGCAAGGAGTAAGAAAATATTTCAAGTTTACGTGATGTTCTTACCTTTGGACAATCTTACACAATGTCCAGGGAGCAGAATAGCGTTAGTGCAGGAGGGGAGGGGCAATCATGTCTGATGTTTTGGCAGCTGACTTTGCCATGGTTTCCCCCGACGGTTTCGCTGCTGCAGATACATTTTTTTTTTTTTTTACTGGAGTGATTCAAATTTTATCCATGAAACAACGTCTATTGCTTACATAGAACAGGGAGATTCAATAAAAGTTCTTATCGTTTAAAATGGTGCTAATTTTGCCCCAACCAATCAGATGTTAGCTTTCAAATGTTAATAAGATCTGATTGGTTGGGGCAAAATTAGCACCATTTTAAAAGGTTGTGCGGTTTTAAAAGATCAGATAAGAGAGATGATGTGATGCTTTTAGATACATTCAGGGCGATGCACCGCTCCTGTTTTGGATTTTAAGTCACGCTAACTGACGTTATATCGGTTAGCGTCACTTAAACTCCTTCCTTACGGCGGCTGTGTGGCTAACGCGAAAGTTAACCTTGCAGTCGCCGCAAGCGATGTTATATGCCGATATCGTCATTTATTGCGGCACTTTAAAAGCCAGCTACAGCTGGCGTTAAAAGTGCCTGACTAGAAATGCGCCATGTAGCGATGTTCCGAGCGCCATTATCGGCATTTAACATCGCCTGACTGTTTGCACCGGGTTGCCGATGGCAGTGCTCGGTGCATCGCCCTGTGATGTTATTAAGGACTGAAGGAAATTCTTGCTTTGTGTATTAGCTTTTTTGTAATCAGCCCATCCCACTTGTTAGTGAGTAGTTAGAGTGTGATAATAAGGAAGTTACTATAGGACATAAGAGAGCGTCATTAGCTCCTAATTACCTTTTGTCAAGTACTGATTGTCACTTACTGAATCCTTCATTTAATGATCATTATTCCTGCCCAAGCACCTAATTATGTATTTACTAATTAGCAATTAATAACCCCCTATGTTCTCTCTCCCTATTTCATTCCTTCAATCCTCCATCCCCCACTAATTACCTACAAAAAATACTAATTGGAGTCTTCTTAGAACCAAAGACTTTTGTTTTTTGCATTTGTTTAATAGTATCCCTCTGGAACCTTGTTACCAGACCCCATTCCATCTTTATCTACTTGACCTGTATATGAATACCCTTACCGGCTCACAGTAACACAGGACCCAGTGCATAATTCCAAATGGATCCCCTAGATCTGGATGCCAAAATCTCCAAGAGTAGAATTTTTCCACCAAACGTGCAATCCTAAAATAAACAAGAAATAAAAGTCATTCCCCTGGTAGTGACAGGAAGAACTGCATGGGGAAACAGCTTCTACTGAAGGATCCTAGAATGTATGTATCTATGCATAATTCTATTATAAAGCCCACTTGGGGGTACACAGCGCTTACATTGTAAAACAGAGTATACAACAAGGGATAGTGCAATCCATTACACAGATGATACAATTAAATTAAATACATATTTTATACATCATTAAGAAGCAATATATATATATAAATGATGTAGAAATTGATATAGTGCAACAAGCCTTGACACATTAGGAATGTAGGATCCCTGCCCTGAAGAGCTTACAACTCTAATTGCTGTAAATGGATCTCGCAGATCAAAATGTGTGAAAGTAAATGAAAGAAGTAACTGCATGTGGAAACTTGCAAAACAATTCATTTCATAACTAGGTATGGAGACATTTAGTGTTTAAACCCCAGCGAGACTGACTGATTTCCTAGGACTAGTGCAAAACAGTGACAAGACTGATCAAAAAAGCATATAGGGCTATAGAGGTTAGTGCAGTGCATACTGGGATAAAACCATGTAAAATAGTGTATTTATACTACTTACCATTTTATTACATATGATATATAATTGGTTTGGACAACTGATTAAACATATACCTAAAAGAAAACAAAGTAAATGCATCTAAGGGCCTATTACTAAAATACTAATTCCAGGATCACTAAAGGGACAGGAAAAACAGTCATCAGAGCCATTAAATTCAGACATTCGGTTGATATCTGTTCTTTCTGGGATATCAAATTGAGAGGTTGGTGCGCTGTTGGCTGCTTGCACTTTGCGATTCCTGCAGAAGTTCTGGGAGTATGATGAGAATATATTAGAGCCAGACGCTGCCTCTAAGGTAACCATAACTATTGCTAAATAAAATGCGCTCCAACTGTATAAACATCAACCATTATTCCATTACTTTGGCACTCCGTTTAGAAACTAACAACCCCAGCATGCCCTGGTAGCAGAGTTGTTTCTAAACCACCACTTATCACTGTAGTTGACATCACTGATCTAGTACAACCTTGCATAGCAAGTTTTCAGCCAATGTAAATGAGCAAAGAAACATTTGAAGTTTGGAAAGCAACCAAAGACTGCATGATAGTGCATGTTCAGGTGTCTTGAACGCGTCACACTCCCAGCATTCGCTGGCTGGGAGTTAAGTTTTCAAGCATTGGAGGGCTGCAGTTTAACATTGAGGTACACACTATAATATATATGGCAGAACTGTTAAAACTGACAGTACATTTTATTCTCATCACTACAGGGGTAAATACACAGGTACAGTAGTGTGGGTTTGGGGACTAATCTGACATGGTGGGGGGTCCAATATACACCCCAATGTCCAGACCCCATAATCTGTGTGTGACATGCTAAGCAGAACTCTGGCAGCTGTAAAATTTCTGTGTAATGGGCAAAGATCCATAAAACATTCCATCCTAGCAACTAATAATCTAATGTCATCCTATGGGAACAATTACTGGGACTCTTCACGCTCTGCCTCCAATAACAAACTTACTGGCCTGACCCCGGAGGTCACGGACAGACTTTCCCCAACCTCCAGTCTGTGCGAGGAGGGATCCAGCCCCGCGCTGTATAGCAGACAGACCCGACCTGCACCCCTCAGGCTTTGCTGAACTCAAACTTCCCACTATGGTCCTGTGCGCATGAGAGATCCCCCAGTACAGAGAACCACCATAGTAGTAATGTGACAATTAACTATATAGGGTCACCCCTGTCATGCAGTTCTATGAAGGTAAAGCGGGGCACCCCTGGGACATTGGATTCCATATCCAATACCAGACAGACCAGAGTTGTATCGATAGGTTTTAACCCCCATCCCCCACTGATTACCCGGAGTGTAGTTGCCATATGACTCACCTTGCTAGTGTCTTGAATTGGAGAGGCTCCTGTTCTGGGATGGATGGGCAGAAGGGCTTTGGACGTGAACAGTCATCTCCATAATCCACAGGATCCATAGCGGGTAATGGGAATCCCGGACATGGTGTATATCCTTGAGTCAAGTGCTGCCAGTCCAAGGCTTTCCCTTTATACTGAGCTTATTTATATATTACCACGGATATTACTGTTCAATGGACCATCACCCCCAGTTGTGTCTTTGCTGTCAATGTCCCTCTATGTCACAGTCCCTGGCCTTGTCATATTCCCTGGGGATCTGTCTCACCAGGTCCTAGTTCAGTGTGGGTAGAGGTTCCTGTGCAGTCCCACACAGTCCAATCCAGTGTTGATTTGTCTTCTAATGACTGAGTTGGACAAGCACAGGTTTTATAGCGGGGGCCCGCAAGCAACAAAGCTCCCCCTAACCCTCTCTCAATCTTCCCGAAGTATATTGCACACACTCTGAAGATGAATGAGTCGCCCAGCGGGGGTCCTCTGCCTGAGGAAAGTGTCTGTTAACAGCATGAAAACCCCAGCAGGGAGCGAGTGGAGCAGTGGACATAGACCGACACAGCATCCTGCCTCAGCCTGGTCCCGCCCAGGGCACAGGGAATAGGATAAGCAGAGAAGGGAGAAAAGAAAAGGGAGGGGTAGTGGAAGGTGGGAGAGGTGATTGGGGTGTACAGTGGGGAGAATTGGGGGGTGGAGCCAGTATAAGAATATAGTGGAATAGAGTGGTGGCATTCATGTTTATGGGTGGGAATTAGGGAAGGGGGGTCCAGAAAGAGAAATGATAATTACAGTTTGGGACCAGTGATCTGACAGTTATATATTAATAAGGGGGCAATAGAAACGGGAGAAAATTAGGGGCCCATAGTAAGGTGTACAGCATAGTAAGTAAGAAAGAAGGGTGAGTGCTAGAGATGGGCAAACTCCTAAAGTTCAGTCCGTTTTCAATATTTAGAACTTCCTAAATACCTTTCTAACACGAGGGGTCAATTGTCGGGTTTTGCGCAAGCTACATTCGAGGGTTACGGACAATTCGAGGGTTTACCGAACGTACTTTCGAGGGTTACCGAAAAGAGATGATAAATTGGAGGATTACTGAAATCGACCAATACTTTAGAGGATTACCGAAACGAAAGCTACTTTAGAGGGTTATGAACGATACTTTCGAGGGTTACCAAAAATGAACGATACTTCGAGGGTTAGCGAACGATACTTTCGATGGTTAGGCGAACGATACTTTTCGATGGTTAGCGAACGATACTTTCGAGGTTAGCGAACGATACTTTTGATGGTTAGCGAAAACGATCCGTACAAATAAATGGTTCTGGTGGATATTGTGATATAAAGGAGAAAAAGAGATAAGTAGTAAGTAGAAATGTATGAAGTTATTAAGGTATGATGGGGATTTGAAATAATAGAGGGTTGTAAGAGAGTGTAGGGGGAGATGCAAAGGGAGAACCAGTTAAGATTATAGGGAAGCAGTGGGAACAAGAGCTATACTTGGGAGACAGACCAAGAAGGAAAATGGATATGTAATATGAGATGAACCCCAAGAAAGAAACAGAGGCGCCAGTACTTAAACCTGCAACCCTCTCTTGCTTATTGTAGGTGTAGCGTCCAGAACCTTTAGACAAGCTTATAAAAACTGTTTTGTTTTTCTGTACATGTGATGACGTTCAAACGCACAGCAAGAGCAGGCTTACACACAGCATCCCTGCGCTTCCACTAGAGAGAAGAACGTTACTGTTAGATTACAAGTTAGATAGAGTCAGACATGGATAAGATGGATGGATGGTAGACAGCAGGTTAATAGATGAAGATTAGATAGATAATAGATAGAACACACGGTTAGAGACTACAAACCGACAGATGATAGATAGACATGACTACTTGGATAGTTAGACTAGTTAGCTAGAATCCAGCAGACTTACGATTTTAGTGTTTTGGTCTTCAAAGACAGATATATCAGAAGAATAGATTAGATAGAGACAGAGTTAGATAGATAGACATAGTTAGATAGAGACACAGACTTAGACAGATATACACAGACAGATAGATAGATAGACAGACAGAGTTAGATAGATAGACAGAGTTAGATAGATACACAGACTTAGACAGATATACACAGACAGATAGATAGATAGACAGACAGAGTTAGATAGATAGACAGAGTTAGATAGATAGATAGATCGATAAGAATATATTAATAGATAGATAGTTAGATAGATGACCTAGATAGATCGATAGTAGAGGATAGATATATAGATACAGTAGATAGATAGACAGTTTAGATAGATCACACGAACATTTTCAGCATTCTGTGCAGCCAGGGATGTTGTAGTTGTATCTTTAAACATGTGAACATTTTCAACACCCTGCTCTATATCATTACACTACTGTATTGCATCTTAATTACATTCATTAAGCCAATGCATAAAGAAGAAAATTCTGCTAACTGGACAGAAATGCTGGGAGGTTGTAGTTTTCAAACATTTGAAAGGTCCCAAGTTCAACACCCCTGCTCTATCATACCTTATTCTGTAATTACATCTCGATACATGCCATTTACTTAAAGACATTAAGAAAAAACTTACTAAAGCAGAGAATGCTGGGAGTTGTAGGTTCAAACATGTGAAAGGTCCGAAATTCAACACACCCTGCTCTAACCATTAGGCTTATTACATCGGGATTCATGCCTTACTTAAGGACCTTAATAAAAAACTTACTAAAACAGATAATGCTGGGATTTGCAGTGTTCAAACGTGAAGGGTCACGGGTTCAACCCCCTGCTCTATGCATTAGAATGATTACATCTAAGCCACATGCCCTTAGCTAAGGCAATAAATGAGATCATTTGCATGCCCCCCACCATTTGTTTTGCAAGTGAGAATATGTGTTATATGTTACATTTTAAGGGCAATGCTATTATAATAACATGTGAGTCTAAGTGCGGTACGCTTCTGTTGTAGAGGCTCTACTTCATTATATTACTCTGTCAGGACTTTTATCTCCTTTAAAGACTCTCTCCCTAATATTTGTATAGCTAATCATATCCTTTGTTCTCCTAACCCCATAGTAATTGTAAGATCTGGAACCTGCTGTGGTTAGTACTAATAAGTATGTACCTAGCATGTTTAATCTGGATTCTGTATAGTCATCAGTTACCAAATGGCGCTGTTTAGTTAGAATTCACATTGTGGGCAGGATTTGCCTGGTCCCTTGGCTGGCAGGTCAATAAAAATGGGTGTATGTGTGTTTTGCTCATATTTTGCGGTGGGGTTTTCCTGGGTCCTTCTTAGGCTTTCACACTTAATCCATCCTCATTATCCTCCCCCTGGATACTGGCTGTGAGTGGAAAGGAAGAGCAAGTACAGAATGGATCCTGATGCCTACCGCGTAATCACATGTAGTAGCCTCTTCTCTGGCCCTACAGTTTAACAGCTATAGCATAGGGAGAGGCAGAACTGAACCCAAATCACTTGCATGTTTGTGGCAATTTCTCTGGTATCCCTGAAGCATGACCCAGCTTTCAATAAAAATAATTACCTAGGGCAAAGCATACACACACTGATTTACATTGTGCACCAACGGGCACACGTTTGCTAGTATATATATTCAAGGACTTACATTATCATTAGATAATTAAAACATACTTTCATGTTTTATGAGAAAGTGATCAGTGGGATTTGGACTTTGGCATGGCAGTAGATGGCGGAAATCTGGATTCCTAAGGCCTTTGATACAGTCCACTATAGGCAATTTATGTATAAGCAAAGGTCTTTGGCAGTTGGTGTTGTCATCAAGGTCTTTTGTTTGAGGATTGGCACGAAAACTTGACCATAAAGCTACATGTGCAATAGTTGCAGGCTGATCTATATAGTTTTCACATCAGTCTGTGGGCAGGTGAGATTCAATATTGATAACTGTAAGGTGATTGCATTGGCGCTACAGATCCTTGTGCTCCTTAATACTATAAATGGCTCTGGTGTTACGTTAATCTCTGTTGGTTTTGGTGGTAGTAACAATCTTTACTTTAGCAACATGGCAAGGCGGCAACAACTAGAGCCACATGGTATTGTCGTGTATAAAGAGAGGATAGATTCAAGGGAAAATATTATCTCCCTCTTTACAAGGCAATGGTAAGACCTCATTTGGAAATATGCGTGCAATTTGGAATCCTGTTACAAAAGGGAATCTTGGAAATGAGCAAGGTTCACGAGAAGTGCTAATACAAATTAATAAGGGGAAGCTGGGGGAGCTTGAATATGAGACAGATTGGATAAGTTAAATTAATGCGTCCCTAGAGAAAAGGCGCTTGTGATCACTGTGTATAAATACATTAAGGGGCCATACAAACTGGGGCATTGTTCACCAATAGAACATGTTAGAGTATACGCGGCATTCCTTGAAGAAAATAAGTTTAGTCTTAACGTTTGGAAGGGGTTTTTCACTGTGAGAAAAGTAAAACTATGGAACTGTCTCCAGTGGACGTATGGTAACAGTTCATTTGGATATTTTCAAAGTCTGGAAAGGAGTTTCTATAAATAAAGAAGGTTTCACTTTAACTGGTATTAATACTCTATTGTGCGTTTGACAGGGCTATTTCCGATTGCCACGTAGTAAGGGGGTAAGGGAAAATCTTCCTGATCCATTTTTTATGCCTTCCTATGGATCAACTGTTAGGCAGAAATGTGGGTATGCTGAGTGCTGGAACTATATGGACAGATGTCTTTATTCAACCTCAAATACTATTCTAAACTAGACTATAATGTTCTACTCATACAATAAACCAGATATACAGAAGTTGGCAACTTGTTAGACCTAAACTAAAAAAAATAATTTTAACCTCTTAAAACCATTATTGGGTCAAGCCTTTTTCAGAAGTTTACGTTCCAGGCAGTCAACTGTGTGTATAATAACGTTTACTACATTATAAAGGATATTGGGAATTCCAGCCATCAATTCTTGCATCAAATGTCTGCCAGAATTACGGTAGTTGAAATAGCCCATTCCTATATTGACTATTTGGGTAACATTAAATTGCATCTAAATCAGCCTTGGAAGTCTTTAGCATATTCAATTCAATTCCAACTAATTGGAAATAATTCCAAAACTTTTTCAACAGTTTTATTAAATGCCAATAAGAATTTATTTTCAATTGAATCATTTTAATCTGGGAAAGGCAGGCGGAATCAATCATCGAAATTATATTGTGCATAATGTAATACAACCTCAGCCTCTAGGAATGTAACCTTCTACCACTGATGCAGGGCCTTCAACACCACCAGGCAGGGGATGCCTAATGTTTATCAACCCTCCACAGACACAGGGCACATCTCTAGCACCACTGTAAAACACACAGAAAGGCTAGATTCTTTCTAGTTATGCCCCTGTGCAATGTGTCACAAGTCTTCTCTTTATGTCCCATAGATTTCTAATGAGGGCCACTTGAACCTGGGCATTAGTTGATGTCTGAGTGTGAATGGGCGTCTCAATGTTCTTTACCTAGGGGGTGTATGATCAGACATATATACCTTCCTTATGTCCCAGCACACACTTTGGGAAGCTTTGTCTTGTATTATTTATGGTGTTTTGAGTGGGTTCAGTACCTGTACTAATTAACTATTAATGATGGTCATATTTATTGAACTAAAATAAACTGTTTTCTTTATGTTATTGTCTTTAATCTGGAGCGACAGCAATGCACTAATGAATTAAATGGATATAATATACACATGTAAGAAATAAGATATTAAAGGGCATGTCGACCTTTTAAACAAAAAAATGGTGACTTGTCTGTTATCTGCCCACAATCTCAACTGCTATTTTTACCAGCCTATTCTATGCATTTGTAACCAGATATTTAATGATAAGTTATCATACATTCTGGCAAAAGTATCTGCCCCCCCCCCCTTTGCTTAATAAGCTTTTTATAAGTTTGAGCATGTGCAGTGGAGGTTGCAGGGGAAACAACAGTCAATTATTGGTTGTGATGTCAGCAGTCACAGTCCTGCTGACATCATGGACTATATGGAGGAAGGAACCAGCTTATTCTGCCCGAATTAAGTCATTAATTATACTTAAATATCTGGTTAATTATGCGGGTAGTAATGTGCTGAATATATCAGTTGAGGTTGGGGGCAGGTAACGACATATGATTTTTTTTTTTGAAGGGCATGTCCACCCCCAAAATTGCATTTGAAATTCTGATAGCGAAGCCCCCAATGTCCAAAACTGCACACAAAGCGAATTATGCTGCACAATCACAGCAGGAAATTTGTTAAAACCAGGGAAATCTCAGAGCTTTTTCACATGCTCAGAAGAGCTTTCCCTGCTCTCAATAGACAGGCCTCCAGGTACACTCAGTCATTGAATTAGACATCATGGCTGCGACTTCAGTTTAACCAGTAGTTTGCTAGTATCTGATGCAGGGATCAAGCAGAATGATTAACTTTGTCCGCAGTTCTGAGCAGTGTGAATCTAACTGCGGACATGCCCTTTAAGGGAGGAAATGGTGTGGGAAATAAGGGAAATAATAATCAGTTGTCTCTGTTTGCAGGACCAATAGAATAATGTGTAATTGATAGAAGCCATAAGACAAATGAAAAGGTTGGTAACCCTCAGCAACTAGATTTGCCTTATTTATAATTGTGTCTGCTTAGATGTGGTAACTTTTTCAGGCTGACAGCACAAACCATAAATATCACTGGAATTCTTCATATGAATTATACCCTGGTTAAGGAGCAATAAATTCTCTAAATCAGATGATGCACAACGGTCTGCATTTGTGTGCACTGCAGAGACCAAAACACACCAATAGAAATAAATGGGACTGTGGGGAATATCGCATAATAACGTTTATAACCTACCCCTGTAGTGGATTTCTATGGGAGGAACTGTAAGATTATAGCCTTATAATCTTACAGTTCCAGGAGGAGAAGGAAAATAGAAGCCGCAGAAGGAGTAGGTTATAATGAATAATGCACCCCCAACTGTAAATTAAAGGGATATTAGAAGTCACCTTGGAGTTCCGTGCACGTCCTGCAGCCTTGTGCTTTTATATGGTCACAGAACTCCTCGGTGACTTCTAATATCCTTATAATTTACAGTTGGGGGTGCATTATTTATGATAACCTATTGTTATGTCTGCTATTGTTATGTCTGAAGAAGGTGCCATCTTGACACCAAAACGTTACATGTGTTAATAAAACACTATTTGTTGCAAAGACTGGTGTGCACTGATACTTTGATACTCTCGGGGGTGCATTATCCACTATATAATGGAATAGTAAGACTCAACCACTCATGTGAGAATCTGCAGCATAGATTGTACCCACATGTGTTGGTGTGAAATTATCTACAAATATTTAGCATGTGTGTTTACCTTAGTGATAGCTTAGTGAAGGGATGTCACATATATACAAACTGTGCTAACGAGGAATACACTGAGGTGGAATCCAAATCCAAACAGTGTAATCAATACATACTGTGTGTTTATAGAATTAAAGACTATTCATTAGGTTACAAAGGAAGAAAAAGCTTCTGACGTCCCTTGTTTAGTGTAAGTTTTACATTTTCCCTTTTAGGAAGGACCCTTTGGAACGTTCTTTTATTCTCTATGTTAAATATCTGATGACTTACTGTATGTTAAAATCAAGACAATTGTCTGCACAATCATTGGTTTCTCACAGAAGATTTAGGGCCAAAACACCCATAAGGATTCATTTAGGCACCTTTGCAGAAAGGTTTGATTTGTACAAGAAATGCCCAAGCTAAATGCTGGTTTGATGCCACCTAATGGTTAATGCAACACCGACTAAAGCAAGTAGAACATAAAATCTTATATGGAATCAAATTTTAGTATTTGCCTTCAAGATCTGGTAATCTGCTCTGTGCTTCATCAAGTGCCTACCCTAGATGAGTTGAGTTCATCAGTTAAACTTAGGCTGGGTACACGGGTGGATTTTTTTTGTCACGACCGACCGTGATTTACCCGATTGCCCGTTCGCCAGATCCGGGTGACAGACATCTGTCACAGGCAACGGCAGAAACGACCGATATGAAAATATCGGTCACTTTGGCTGAAAAATCACCTTGTGTGTACCCAGCTTAAGGAGGCAAAACTGTATGTGATTTGTCTTCGAGTACTAAACAAATGTAGTTGAATTGACTTCTATTATTTAAAGAACAACCATACTGTAAAAATGTACTTTTTAGAAATAAAAAATAACTGGGACAGGGCAGTAGGATTGATTATTCCTACCTCCCAATATTGTTTTGCTGAGCAGCTACAGCACATACAATTTTCCTCTGCCAGGTTATGGCTCTGGGCCTTCCTGTATTAAAGATAGCACTGAAGCACTCAGGAAGCCTGGCAGAAGCACTTTCCTTCATACTACAGCTCCTCTTGGAGGGGGGGGTTAATACTCATTATAATTCTCCTTTAATGTACTCCAATCAGTGGCAATCCTGCTAAACCCTGCTAACTTTCATTGTCTCATTGCTTCAAATATTCTTTACAGACAAAAAACCCACTCAGGCCCCCACCTGTCTGCATTCTGCATACAGTCACAAGAGATTGGATGCCTGTCTTTATCAAAATCAGTTGTCTCATTGCCATGTTTGTGGCCTAAATGTTTATTTAGTCAAAATGTATGCAATTTGTTACATACATGTATATATTTTTTCCACATGTTTTTTTGGGGTTTTTTTTGGTTACCTAAATGTATTTTTATTTACAAAATGATTTAGGAAAAAACATTGCCCCTTAAAGGACAACTCCACCCTCAGAAGAATATCTTTTAGAAAGAGTGGCCTCTTTAAAATATGTTGATATATCATAGTTTGTCCTATTAATTCATTACTGTATGCCTGCTATGCTTCTGGATGCCTCATGGAAACTGAGCAATTAGAAACCTGTACTGAGCATTTACTGAGCCTGGGCATGCTCAGAAGAGGCAGACAGGGGATTAACATTCAGTCATTGGCTGTGATGTCAACTGTCAAATCCATAACTGACAGTTACTAACTGGAAGAACCACGAAGCAGAAGCAGGGGAAACAGGACATTGTGTAGGATTTCAGGTTTCAAACTATTACTATTTAGGGTTTTGGGGGGTGATTTACCTGTATGTAAGTTTTCATTTTGGGGCTGGACTTGCCCTTTAAACATCCTTCATATTTACTGCATTAATACTGGCACGGCACATGCTTTTAATGTGTGCCCTGATTTTTCAGTATAGTTTCAAACATATAGCAAAGGGCTGTTCCACACCGAACACGGATACTGGAGGGTCTTATAAAAACAGCATTGTGTCACTTCCTTTTAACAGGTGAACAATAAACCAATTAACATACATTAAACAATAATCAACCAAAAACCACAAAATAGAAAGAAACACAAAAACATCTAAAAATAAAAAAGGTAAAGAAACAGAACAAAAATATATGAATGAAGGCCCGAATGTAAATAAAAATGGTACCCAAGTAACGCTACACCTAAGTAACAATGATAAAGGCGTATAGAAATGAATAGTAAATAAATATAGATAAAAATCTTACATTTGCAATAAATAAGAAAGGCCAATACAGAATAGAATTAGAATTAACATCTTAAGTTGGCATAACAATTAGCATCATAAATTTTTAGTTCCAAAAACTGTGGTTTTCGCATTGGGTGAAGATAAAAAAAAAAACAAAAAAAACAAAGAAACTCAAGAAAAGACATTTCCAAAGCAAAGACCATACAAATATTCAGAGAAAGAGTGTAAAGAAAATGTAACCAAATTCTTCCAGAAGGTGGCAGTA
>JAACNH010003755.1:0-27239 GCA_019447015.1 Hymenochirus boettgeri
TACCGACACCATCAAAGGCTTAACATTCAAGGGTTACCGAACAATACATTCGAGGGTTACCGAAATGGAATGCTACATTCGAGGGTTACCCAACAATACATTCTAGGGTTACCGAAATCAAAGGCTACATTCGGGGTTACCGAACAATACTTTGAGGGTTACCGAAATGGATGCTACATTCGAGGTTTACCGAACAATACATTCTAGGGTTAACCAAACAATACATTCTAGGGTTACCGAAATCAAAGGCTACATTCAGGGTTACCCAACAATACATTCTAGCGTTATACCGAAATCAAAGGCTACATTCAAGGGTTCCCGAACAATACTTTGAGGGTTACCGAAATCAAAGGCTACATTCAAGGGTTACCGAACAATACATTCGAGGTTACCGAAATGGAATGCTACATTCGAGGGTTACCCAACAATACTATTCTAGGGTTACCGAAAGGTTACCCAACATGCATTCGAGGGTTACCGAAATCAAAGGCTACATTCAAGGGTTACCGAACAATACATTCGAGATGAACCGAATGGAATGCTACATTCGAGGGTTACCCAACATACATTCTAGGGTTACCGAAATCAAAGGCTACATTCAAGGGTTACCGAACATACATTAGAGGGTTACCGAAATGAATTACTTCGAGGTTACCCAACATACATTCTAGTTACCGAAATCAAAGGCTACATTCGAGGGTTACCGAACAATACATTCAAGGGTACCACGAAATGGAATGCTACATTCGGGGTTACCGAACAATACATTTGAGGGTTACGAAATGGAATGCTACATTCGAGGGTTACCGAACAATACATTCGAGGGTTACTGAAATGGAATGCTACATTCAGGGTTACCCCAACAATAATTCTAGGGTTACCGAAACAAAGGCTACATTCAAGGGTTCCCGAACAATACATTCAGAGATTCACGAAATGGAATGCTACATTCGAGGGTTACCAACAATACATTCTAGGTTACCGAAATCAAAGGCTACATTCAAGGTTTACCGAACAATACATTAGAGGGTTACCGAAATGGAATGCTACATTCGAGGGTTACCCAACAATACTTCTAGGGTTACCGAAATCAAAGGCTACATTCAGGGTTACCAACAATACTTCGAGGGTTACCGAAATGGAATGCTACATTCGAGGGTTACCGAACAATACTTTTGAGGGTTACCGAAATGGAATGCTACATTGAGTGTTCCCCAACATACATTCTAGGGTTACCGAAATCAAAGGCTATACATTCGAGGGTTTACCGAACAATACATTTGAGGTTACCGAAATGGAATGCTACATTCGAGGGTTACCGCAATACATTCTAGGGTTACCGAAACAATACATTCTAGGGTTACCGAAATCAAAGGCTACATTCAGAGGGTTACCCAACAATACATTCTACGCGTTACCGAATCAAAGTCTACATTCAAGGGTTACCGACACAATACATTTGAGGGTTACCGAAATCAAAGGCTACATTCAAGGGTTACCGAACAATACATTCGAGGTTACCGAAATGAATGCTACATTCGAGGTTACCCAACAATACATTCTAGGGTTACCAAATGGTACCCAAACAATGCATTCGGGGTTACCGAAATCAAAGGCTACATTCAAGGGTTACCGAACAATACATTCGAGATTACCGAAATGGAATGCTACATTCGAGGGTTACCCAACAATCATTCTAGGGTTACCGAAATCAAAGGCTACATTCAAGGGTTACCGAACAATACATTAGAGGGTTACCGAAATGGAAGCTACATTCGAGGTTACCCACAATACATTCTAGGGTTACCGAAATCAAAGGCACATTCGAGGGTTAACCGAACAATACATTCAAAGGGTTACCGAAATGGAATGCTACATTCGAGGGTTACCGAACATACTTTGAGGTTACCGAAATGGAATGCTACTTCGAGGGTTACCGAACAATACATTCGAGGGTTACTGAAATGGAATGCTACATTCGAGGGTTCCCAACAATACATTCTAGGGTTACCGAATCAAAGGCTCATTCAAGGGTTACCGAACATACATTCGAGGATTACCGAAATGGAATGCTACATTCGAGGGTTACCAAAACATCATTCTATGGTTACCGAAATCAAAGGCTACATTCAGGGTTACCGAACAATACATTAGAGGTTACCGAAATGGAATGCTACATTCGAGGGTTACCCAACAATACATTCTAGGGTTACCGAAATCAAAGGCTACATTCGAGGGTTACCAAACAATACATTCGAGGGTTACCAATGGATGCTACATTCGAGGGTTACCGAACATACATTTGAGGGTTACGAAATGGAATGCTACATTCGAGGGTTACCGAACAATCATTCTAGGGTTACCGAAAGGATGCTACATTCGAGGGTTACCCAACAATACATTCGAGGGTTACGAAATCAAAGGCTACATTCAAGGGTTACCGAACAATACATTCGAGGGTTACTGAAATGGAATGCTACATTCGAGGGTTACCCACTACATTTGAGGGTTTACCGAAATCAAAGGCACATTCAAGGGTTACCGAAAATACATTTGAGGGTTCCGAAATCAAAGGCTACATTCGAGGGTTACCGAAATCAAAGGCTACATTCAGGGTTACCGAACAATACATTCGAGGGATACTGAATCAAGGCTACATTCAAGGGTTACCGAACAATACATTCGAGGGATACTGAAATCAAAGGCTACATTCAAGGTTACCGAAATGGAATGCTACATTCGAGAGTTAGCCAACTATATTTGATGGCTACCAAAATTGAAGCTACTTGAGGGTTACCAAATCGAGGCTACTCGAGGATTACCGAAAGCTACATATCTCTGGTCCAACAATGATCTATTCTCTCAGACACATCACAACACATTGAATGATGTAACTCAGTGATCTTGCCCCAGCCTGTCCAGAAACCCTTGCTTGTCAATAGGTGGGACCCAACTTACAGTGGAATTGAGGACTGCAATTCCTGGTACAGAAGTTCAATTTACAGTGTCACCAACTATAATACATCACTCTGGTTCAACACAAAATCAGAACAATGAAAAATCTCACTTGCCTTTCCCATGCGTGCCGTCTCTGATCAGAAAATGACCCATGGCCTCGTTCCACCACCATCTATGGGCACATGTCAAGGCCACATTAAACTCATGCATATCTATTTCCTAGATCCATTACTGTGTCATTTTAAGATATTTCCATGTGTCGCTTGTCGATTTATACACCGCAATTTAATGGAGGGTTATTGATTGATTCCATCTTTGAGATATGTGTGGATATACAGTAACTTTGCAGCCAATGCTCTATTTAAGATTAATTGTTTTAATTATTCACATCAGTGCAGTGGACATCTCTAGCCCAGATCTGGAAACCTGTCTTCAGCTGCACTGAACATTTCTGTAACCTGACCCTAGTTTCTGATTTATTAGGTCATCATCTTTCACGGTCTACGGCCTCCTAGTATGAAACACGCACACCAAGGTGGATTCTTCAAATCAGTACATGTTGGGAGGCCTGGCATGTTGGCAATGAGTTTGTCATTGGGGCATGTAAGGGAACTGAAGATGTTAGAGGAGAGACAACTATCTAGCCTGTAACATACTATAAACATTTCGAGGAACAATTAAGAAATGGGAATTTTAAGATTATGCAGCACAATGAATTACATTGAGCAGCAACTGGTCAATGTAACGACTTTCTCCATTGCTAATCTTTTAAACCTGCAAAATCTTCACAGCCTTATTCGGAATCCAAATCCAAACTGCTAATGTCTAGTTCCCCTCATTAAAGAATTGCCCTTATGGAGCCCATGTACCAATCCAGGTTTAACACATCGCATATGCCGCTATTGTACGAACGAATGTTCATGTATGGCAATCGTACAATCATTATACAAAATTTTATTTTAAATTTTATTTTTAGCCCATCATTTACATACGACCGATCAGTCTTGATTTGTTAGTTTATGGCCCCACTTAAGTGTGTGAGATGGTCTTTAGACAAGTTGTGTAAGATGGTCTATAGACACAGTTGTGTAAGATGGTCTTTAGACAAAGTGTGTAAGATGGTCTATAGAACAAGTTGTGTAAGATGGTCTATAGACACACGTTGTGTAAGATGGTCTTTAGACAAAGTTGTTGTAAGATGGTCTTTAGACAAATTGGTGTAAGATGGTCTTTAGACAAAGTTGTGTAAGATGGTCTTTAGCAAGTTGTGTAAAGGCTGGTACACAGCATACAACTTTCTTCCTGACCGAACGTTCGAGACTTTTGACCAGTCGCCAGGAGGAGACTGTCAGTCGCGGCAAAACAGCTCCATCCGACAGAAACCACAACTGAGGCCATAGTTTTCCGAACTGTCCGTAGTGCGTTCATCTCGATTTGGGGGGAATAAATGGTCAGTGTTCTGTCAGGGCACCACAAGTACCGGTACAATAATTCGGTCCAACCGACGAAACACTGAAATGTCGGTTGGTCGGGCTGAATTATTGTATGGTGTGTACCTAGCTTAAGATGGTTCTTCAAATCCAACTAGAGCACAGGTTTACAGGAAGATCTAATTAGTGTAGCTTCAGTTCTTTCTTCAGTTAAGAAGAATAAATTAATTGGACAGTATCAATAAATAACTCTAAATGTCATGACGCAAGGTGAGAATTTTTTAACGGTTCTTTTGAAACTATCAAAATAGGATTGGATAAAAAAAAACGTCCTACAAACGTCTCTCTGTGCAGACAAGATGACTGGAAGTACAAGAGAAGCAGAATGACAAAAGATTAGGCAATATGGAGTGAAGGTTCTGTCTGCTATATTCAATCTGTTTTTTGCTGTGTTCTAGAATTGCCAAGTGTCCCCTGGTGCCTCTTTCAACTCATTGGCTGGAATGTTGCTTGCTGATAGGCGCAGAAATTATAAATATTCAGAGTATCTTTAATTGAGCAGATCAGCAGACTAAGATGTATGTATGTATTTTATAAGATGTATTATAGTTTTTTTTATAAAGCGCCACTTGGTGACACACGCGCTGTACAGTTACAAAAATCAATAAAGTCATACAAAGGGGAGTGAATACATAGATCGTTCAGTACATAAAATATATAAATTATATAAATAGAAGTGCTAGAGCTTTGCCACAAGAGGTAAGGAGTCCCTGCCCTGTAGAGCTTACAATCTAGTTAAGATGGGAAATGTTTTCCCTCCCGTGTATTTTTACATGGCAACCCTTAGCATAAACGACCACTGTATGTGCAATAAGTAATGGCTTGTATCCTTGCATCAATCCAAAAAAATGTAAATATCTAGTGATTAAATTATAGACTATATTACATATCATTACTTGTATTAAATCCAAACAATGCTTTTTTTAACAGCTGGTCACTTGTATGTTAATAAAAGTGCACGCAATCAGCTGTTTGAAAACACATTACTGGACCAAGTTTTTAAAACAGCTGATTGTGCAAATCTTTATTAACATATGGCGATCAGCTGTTTAAAAACAGCTGATCATGGTACCCTTGTTCAGATTGGCGGGCCCTTTTTGTGGGGCTGTTACACCACTGCTGTTAAACTATAAGTATTAACCCTACAGGAAATAATTTCCATTAGATGATAGCAGAGAATCCTATGGTAAACATGCACAATACTTGTATCTATAAAACACTTTGCTGTATGTAACACCCTAGTCCACTAGTAACTGTGACTGTTTCTCCCTGATACCATTCCAGCAACTCACACACCAGACCTGCTTTTCATCAGGCACTGAAACGTGTATGTTCTGTTCAAAAATAAGACATTAATTACCCTGTCGGCTTCCAGAGAGCAGCAACCTCACTAGAAAAACCTTTTAAGGAGTAGCGACCTCACTGTGATCTTGTTATTATTTTCGGACAATCACATATCTACATAAGAATATCCAAGGTTAAGAAGACATTGATGAGTACACACTAAGCTCATTAACATGACGCATGTTATGTGATACTCAGGAGATTTGCTTTTTCTATACTATCAGTTATTCAATAAAAGTTCTTATCGTTAAAATGGTGCTAATTTTGCCCCAACCAATCAGATGTGTAGCTTTCAATATGATAAATAAGATCAGTTGGTTGGAAAAATTAGACCATTTTAAACAATAAGACATTTTATTGAATCTCCTGATAGTGTCCTGCTCCCACCAATGGCGCTGCGCTATAATGCAGCTGTGTGGATTTTTTATGCATTTCGGAGACCAACAGACACCAATACACATCATAGTGTTCCCACTATTTGTGCTGCGCTCCAATCTGTTACTTTTGTTTATCGATGCAGACTGCCTCCCTAATGAGGCAGGTGAAGCACTTACAGAGCACACCCTGTAGGTAGGCAGCAGTTTTGATGCCAGGCATGCTTTTTTTCTTGCCATCATGGGCCTGGGGTCCCTTCGACTGGCAATTCATTTGATCAAAATCAATGTTGTAGCCCTGCAGATCAAAAATCAATGTTGTGCATCATTTACCAGTCACTGTGGGCATCATTTACCAGTCATTGTGGGCATTATATACCAGTCATGTGTAGAAAGTCCCTCCCACTTCTGGACAAGCCACACCCCCACTTCCGAAAAAATATCACCCACTTTCAATTATAAAACCCCCACCCTTCTGTTGGTGCCAAAAAAGTCTATAGAAGCGCCTGATCGCATGCGTTCCAAAACACAGATGTGTACTGGACTCAGCGCACATAGCATATAACGCATGCGCTGCCGTGTGTACTAGTGGGACCTTGTATGTATTGGGAATTACTTAAGGCATGATCACAATTTATGTAAAGTGCTCATTCTAATTACATGTAAATGTACTTATTGCCGATAAAGGTTTCAAGTTCATGTTTTTAAAGCTTAGTACATGTGTACAATGTCGAATTGCGTGCTAAGCACCCTCGGCGAATGCCATTAGTGATCTGTCCCACTGGACAACTGGAATGGATGTTTAGCACCCATTGTTGATGGGGTGTGCACATCGCACGTGTGTACGAGGCCTCCTACAATTCCTGACACAGATATTTAGATGCAGCTGGTTGTATAATTAAAAGGATTAGTGGATGACACATTCCAGCGCAGAACAGACACCTTACTGGAATCCTAATGGGGGAATCCTAACACAAACCTTTTCCAGGCAGACGGTCATTCTTACTATAAGTCGACTAGCTAATAAACTCCAAGAGAAAATTGTGTCAGTCTCGCATTGCCATGAAAGGGAAGCATTTCCCCATTCAGAGCACAGACCGAGATGCGTTCGAATATTAACATATTTATTACGTGATATCTCTATTATGCAGAAATTCGAACCTTATATCCCTTTGGAAACATTTCTAGTGGCTTCTAGAGGAACTGGCGCTGGAATTAGTTGAGGGCGCACGGTGCATTCACAAAGCCCTAACCAGTCTAATGGTCTCATAAAGGGAAAGGAGGCAAACAGGACATTTCAGACATTTCAATAGGAAGCCGTGAGACTGCTATTTAGTATTTGAATTGTTATCTAGTCCTGCGTAATGAGAGAGACACATCACTTTTTAAGGGCGCATTGAAGAAAATCTGGAAGCTTAGCAGTTCAGGCCCTGGATTTCTTTAGCAGCTGCCCAGCAATAGTGTTATGACTCTGGAAATCTTAATACAAGTACTATACATAACCATGAAGACATGTAATGGAAAAGGGGTGTTCTTGGCAGGCTGACGCACGCCACAGTCCTGGAGCAAGGTGACCATGAGCCTCGGAAAAACTGCTCAGGATGCCGGGTACCCGCAATAGAAGTCATGGGCGAGTGCTCCTGTTTCTGAGCTTTTCACTCTGGGCACCGTTCCCCCCGCAGCGCAATTTTACAGCCCATGTGGTCATAGATATTTTGGTCTTACAACTTCTATTGTGGCTTAAAGGCAACTCAAACCAAACAGTTAGGGTTGAATGAAAGCCTGCAGTATTTCCTTTAAAATGAGCCAACAATCACTCTCCTGCTGCAGCCTGTGAGAAATTATTGGGGAGAATGTTCAAATTTCGTGCTTCCAGTTGGTTGAGTAACACCACTTGACCTCGGCCCGCCTATTCACCACGGGGAGAAGCATGCTCAGTGAGAATGCTGGGGAAATCAGGAATTACCTGGGCAAAAAATTTACGTTGAGAAGAGAGAGCCTATTAACGCAGGAGGAGGCTGGTCACATGACTACAACCTGGTCACATGGCTGAAACAAAGAAGTGTTCAAACAGGAAGTAATATTGCGAACCTTCCAGCAATAACTTCTCATAAATCTTATCTAGACATGTGATTTAGGTTTATTTTAAAGGTACATGGAGGGCTTTTACCTGTATATATACCCGAGTATAAACCGAGATACCCAATTTTACTTGAAAAAACGAATAAAACCTGATTGACCTCGAGTAAGCCCAGGGTAGAAAATATGACCACTACTGGCCATCTGATTCTATATTGTTTTGAGGCTTTAGTTGCCATTTAATGGACAGCAGAATTCCCACACAGTAGTCCCATACAGTAATAGACATACTGGATATGGCTCTTACTGTATGAGAATTCTGCTGTTCATTTAAAAGTCAACTGCATTATTATCCTTGGCACTTCAGATGTTTGAAACTACAACTCCCAGCATGCTTTATTAGTTGGGAGTTGTAGTTTCCAACATTAACACCCACAGTTCAGTGGGTACCTTCTGTGGGCTCTCCTCTGTATGCTTCAGGTAACTTGGACTTCCTGTCCTGTCGGGATTTTACTGAGTATAACTGAGTTCAAGATTTCAGGCTGAAAAACTTGTTTATACTCGAGTACATACAGTAATATAATCCTACTAGTTTAAAAGACTTAAAAGACTTTAAGACCAAGTTACCCTTTAAACCTATACATTACAGCCCAAGTCTTGCTCATATCGTACTATATGGGTGGATTCAACCTTACCTGGAAGCAGCAATCTCTGACTTCTGCTTTGCAATTGCCGCGGCTCTCAATGCTCCTTCAATGGCACTGTCACCTTCTGCCTGATCTTTGCACTTTTCAGTGGTATGACTCCGCTTCTTCATCCCTTTAATTAAAACATTTTCCTGTACTTTCCTTCTTCCTTCTTCCATCCGGGAACTGGTACAACCATAACCGTGCCTTAAGTGTCCAACCATTCACCTTCATACTTCAACCCACTGGAACGCTCACTGACCCCAACCTGATCGTTTGTCATTCTTTCCACTCGCCCATGTATGCCTCAGTGTGGTGTGGGCATCGATATCTGACTCCACTGGTGGGAACTCTTCCATATCTGTTCCATCCCCAAAGCTAACAGTTGAGTTGGCATCACTTGCTGCTGACTCATCCCACTTTCGCTCTTAAGGAAGCTCAACTTGCTCCTTTGAGAGGACAGCGAAGTTTTTGAATCCGATTTTTCTCAGCTTACCCAGAGAGATCCTCTTCTAAAAAGGCCCTTCTTCTGTCCCTTAAGAGCTTCTGCGTCAGAATAGAGTGAGAGCGCGAAGCCCCCTCTATTGATTGTGGGTGCTACATATTATCAGGCGATACAGAATGAATCATGTTGCACCAGAGTTCCATTGCTGTGCTCACTACGTAGGGAGGTCAAAGATGTACGTAGGGGAGATCGAACCACTGCCGCCATTCCATAGGGTACACTTTGTCGTACACCACATCCGTGTCGCTGCCATTTGTAAACTGCCCTTGATATGTTCCTAAAGAAAATAGAATTTGAATTAAAAAAAAACTGCATTAAATCTCCAATAATCAGAACTTTTTTTAAATATAAAATTGGGCTTACATTTGAGGTTCTAGTGCTTGCTCCAAGTGGCCCTCTCTACAATAAAATGTGCAAAGGTGTAAAATAAAACATTCCTATCCTGCACGCCTCATTCTCATCCAATCAAGTGTGTGCTCCCTACCCAGAGGAATCCATATTCATTCATGTAGCTTTGAGTTCTCAATTGTGTCTTACATCTTGAGTTCTACTGTAAGTCTCTCTACTCTTCCTCATGTCTTAAAGGACAATTATACTCACCTTTTCCCCGATCCACTGCAGCATATACCCAGGTGAGGACTTAACCTCTAGTCCTAACCCTGGGTACTTTCCCTACTCCTGCACATTACTACCCCAATCTGCTTCCCGATCCACACTGTTCCACCTCTCTCTCACTGTCAGTGACAGTCGCGAGGCAGCCATTTGGAAGACACGCCTCCTTGCAGAGCTTATCTTCCTATTGGCTGCCTCACGATCTCTCCTGAAGGCAGGAAGAGCGGAGAATGGAGCGATCGGCGAAGCAGATTTGCGGTAAGTAGTGCAGGAGTAGGGAAAGTACCCAGGGGGAGGACTTAGCGATTTTAGGTCCTCACCCTGGGTACTATGCAGCTATGGAGTAAGAGGAGCGAGGGTGAGGTGATTATAGTTGTCCTTTAATCCTGCTCACATAGGCAGATGTTTTCGACAAGGCTGACCAGTGGATACGTCCACCTGTCAGCCGACCAAAACATCATCAGTCAGGGCAAACATCTGATCATTCGGCATGGACAATCGTGCGGTCAATAGAAAACAACGAATCGGCCATAAGTTTCCGCCATCTGATGCGGATGATTGGACGGTTACTGTGCAAGAGGCTTCATACTAACACATAACTTATCTATTAGGTAAATTCTAATGATTATCATTATTATTCCTAATGATACGGTAATAATATTAATATCTTATTAACTGATTATCTTATCTATCAGCTAATCTGTCCCTACAAGTCTTTATCACTCACATACTAATCTGGAGGAACCTAAAGTATAAATTGGGCAGACATAAAAAACTGTCTTACTAGGTGTTTCGGATGTGTGCCATTCACGCTTCCATTTCGCATTGCCAATGCAATCCTACCAGATAGTTCCCACTATGTGCGCATTGGTCCAGTCTGTTCTTGTTTACATGCCTGCACGACTTTTCATCGGACCGCATGTCCTGCCAATAACTTTGACATGGCCCAGAACGGAATATCATGCACAGCAAAGCATTGCAAAAAGTTGTTTGCGCAAAAAGTCTGTTCCCCTGCATTAACGCACACCCCAGTGCGAATGTGCCATTGTTTTTATTTATTGGCTGAAAGGAAAAATCTTGATAGATGTAACGTATGAAGTATGATTCTGTCTGTCATCTGTTAAGTTATGCTACACCCCCACACAGTCCTGATTGGTTATCATCATCGGCCCACGAATGATTTTACTGGCACATACGTTGGAAATAAGGCCAGTCCCATCGGTTTAAATGGGATCGGCTATTTATTTCCAACACGTGTACCGGTAAAACTACAGTTCTCGAGGCTGATGAACCTTTAGAAAACGGTTGTTACTGTGTAGCTACATCTTTACACATGGAATCTTATCAGTATTGTGTGAAACCATCTTATGGCAACTTCTGTATTACTGAGATTATTTTCATTGCGAACCAAACCAGAGAGTTTTCAGGCTCAAAATATTCAATGCGTCCTGACATTTTCACATAGCGACCAATTAATTTTCTGTCCGTTTGTGTACTTTAAGCCAAGCTTTGTGTACAGCTCCCTATTATGTGTTTAAGAACCAACGTCTTTCTTAAATTAAAAGAGGCTATTCATTAGAAGTCTGTATGTCCCCTGAATATTTCTTTTTTTTTCATTCTCCATTACAGCCACAGCACAATTTCCTTCCAAATTCAGTCTCCCTTTAATGCCTTAGTTTTCTTTGTTATATTTAATAAGTGAAGGGATTCTGTTCCACCAACACACAGAATGTGCTAATTAATTACCGTCCAGTCCTCATCTCTGAAACCTTGTTTCCAACTCCACCCCTCATGCTGCATTCAAATAAAACAAGCCTTAAAGGGCAAGTTTACACTCACTCGCCTAAAGCCTCGTACACCCGTCATCATTTTCGTACATGTGCCCCAACGAATGTTCAGCGACCGTCTCGTTATACACTAGTTCTGCCAACGACGCCTGTACATACATTCCGATAGTGGATAGATAATGTTCGTTGTAAAGGTTTACGTGACGTACGTATTAAGTGACTTTCGAAATATTGCGTGATCTCAAAATGTACACGTGTATTTCATTTATCTCCCCATTCACCTACCGATAATCTGCCGACTATGTCACAACAAACGACAATGGGCCGACGAATCCGCCAGGCTGATCGTCGGAAAAAACAGAGAATAGTCATGGATCATTGATCTTAGAAGATCGTTAAAGTAAATTTTTGCATAATATCGCATGATGGGTCCTTCATCGGGCAATTGTGCAAAAATTATCTGACTGTGTACGAGGCTTTAGCTTTCCTTTGGCACTCTGGTCCTTCTCTGCTTTTGTAATGTGGCCAATAGGAAGATGCACTTCTTGCATTGGTCTGGATCTAGTGGTTTAGTTTCTCCCCCCTCTTGCACAGGCGTAAGTAGGTGTCCCAGGTAACAGCTGATGTCATAATGACGGAAGCTGATTCCTCAGCTACCCTCCTGTGCGCCTTGCAAGCTTGTAAAGGAAAGCTGGGGAACAGAGTAATTTCTTCTTGCCATTACATTGTTTGTAGTTTGGGGTTTGGTGGGTATTAAGCTCTGATGTAATTACTCAGGTTGGCACACACAAGCAGATTTCCTGGCCAACTGACCAATATTTCCGTTTTTCGGTTGTTCGGGGCTGAAAATATATGCCAGATCGGGCAGACTGCCGGAAAAATTTGTTCCAGCCGACTGCCATTAGCGGCATATGGTCGGTTGTGACAAAAAAATCGCCCTTGTGTTCCAAGCTTTAGGTTGAACTTGCTCTTTAATGTTTTTTTTTCGTGGTTAGTAACATGGTTTAAACATGTATGCTATGTACTAGGCTTCACAAGCATGGATAACAGAAACTAAATGTAACCTTCTACTAGTGTTAATAATGAGGTAAAGATCATAGATCTGGGATAGGGTAAAAAGGAGGACAGATATACAGTACTAAGAATCAGGGTGTCCAGTCGCATTCAAGATAAAGGCCGAACGCCCGAAGCATAATAGTATTGATTATATATTAGAGCATCTGGATATGTTCGCACTTAATACAGATTATTCAGGTAAGTAAGGTAACTGGCTAAGAATTTTTTTTGGTAAGTGGCTGGAAGTAGAGGCAGAGTAACAGAAGCCCGAAGACAAGGTACGATATACAGTTACGGCCACTAACAATCCCTATATGAAATTTAAAAATTGCAAAGAGAAACCTACATCCAAATGGGGTGAAGAAAGTATGGGCAATCGGAAACAATTCTAGACATGCGAACACCATTCTTTTCCTATGTGTCCAAATTATTATTCAGAACATCATGGACCATTTAACAAATCACATTCCATTGTCAGAAGCTAAAGAAGCCAATGGCCATTAGCACTGTGCATGTCCAACACTGGGTCATTCATCTGATTGGTTAGTAGGCTGACCATTAGGAATGATGCAATCTTTTTATTAGAGCCTACAGGTTAATACATCATTATTTGACAGATTTTTTTAAATCCACTAGTGAAGCCACATTTAGGGGCCATCACTATTAACTGGTAACATAAGTTTCAGTGCTCACTGCAAAAACAAAATAACTATTGGCTAGTGCAATTAAAACTCACACTAAAGAATAATACTGACTGTCTGTGTGATAGTATATAGTTCAACTACAATGGATTGTTACTATTATTAACAGCTCATTATAATTGGCAGATTTTAATTAACTTTTGCCCAAACTTGTGTTTATGGGCCAATAAGCTAATTCTCTAAATTATAAATAACCTTGGGGAAGAAAGAAGGTCACGGACCCAAAGAAACACAATCTAGTCGTGTGCATGGAGAGTTTTCTCAAATCGAAAGGCATTGAGGTGCATCCAGTGTTGTACAAATCAATGTTTTAAAGGGTCTATATAGGTAGAAATCACATCACATTGGAGTACAAAACCTCACGTTTGGCTAGGACAAAATTGGGAACACATAGCCGTATAGAGATTATTTGGAGATAAAACTTACAGTCAATGGACTAATTATGGATATTTCAGAAAGAAAAGAGAACAATGAAGAAGTATCACATGTTGTATAGGCCATGATGGTACTTATACAATTTTACCATATTAATGGTGCATCAAGGTCATTTAGAAATGTAAGAGCTCTTACCACCGCCATCTGCATAGGTCTCTGTACCATATCCGTCCTGTAGGCCATTGTTCCATGTTCCCTCATACTTGGCTCCACTGCTCATACTCTGTCTTACTCCATATCGCCCTTTAAATCATGAGTCCACTCGCCTTTGTACACCCAGGTCCTTTGGTTTCAATCCTAATCCATGTCTTTTTCCTTGAGACCAATATCCTTCATAAGTATTCCCACTGGCCAGGTGTATCCCTACGACTTCAAACCCGTAATTCCAGGAACCGGAATATTCCCCTTGTCCTTTTGGACCGGTACATAGTCCGTGGCCATGCGCTTTTCCACCTTCCCAACCGCCACAGTAAGCTCCTCCATCGTCAAAATCGAACCTCCCTCCGCTCATACTAGTAGACGTTTTTGTAATAACTATTTTTTTTCCTACTTTTAAAAAAATGAATAGTTTTAAAACCTATTAGCTGGGTGATATTTATTTATATTTTGGCAACAAGAGGTAAAAAATAAATTTAATTTAAGTTACATTGTAGCAAAATCTTGGCTAAATATTATAACTATTGTTTTTATTAAGCTGCCAATCTTTTAAAAATAAATAACTCTAAAGTGGAACATGCACTGAAGTTTCAAGTTTTAATGTAACCTGATGTCAGATTATAATTCCGCACATTTATGCATATTCCTTGTCCTGAACCTTGCAATTAAATAATACTAAAAAAATAAAATAACAAGAAGATTCTCGGGTTGACGGATCCTGAAATGAGTCTGTCCTCGAGAGAGTTGGGTTTATTTTTTTTGGAAATTTAATTTTTTTTTCTTTTTCTTCTTTGGTTACGTCGTATCACGGATAGAAAAGGGGTTATTTTCTCTGCTGCCCTCCCATGCATAACTTTCATTTTATTTCCAATCGCTCCATGCTGATTAATTCTGATGAAAAATATATTTATCTTTAATGTCTTTTTGCAGGAAAACCCTTTCTCTTTTCTTTTTCCTCCCTCTCTCTTTTCAGAAGATCCAACCGTTCCCCAGTGTGTGCAGAATGGAAAGAGCTGTGTGAATGTTAAAACAGACCTAACAAGGCTATCCAATACCTCTGTTCCAAAAATAAAGTCCAATCCAGACCCTCCTCTACTAAACTAACAGAAGGGAGGACTGACAGGAATAGGGGCCCTTAAATAGAATGTGTGGCCGATGGAGAATTTGTACAAACTGTGTTTGGTTGTAACAGTTAATCCTAATATCATAATTAATATTCAATACATAGGGTGTCCCCTTCTTTTGTAAGAGAATAAAACATCATTAGATAAAGATTTAAAATTCAACTCCTTTGCTTTAAATCCATCAACACTGCAGTTGTAATATTAGAGTATTATAATCACCAGTAAGTCAACTGGTGATTCTTAATATACGTTGTATATCAGTTAAGGGTAACAACCTTTGATAAGAGCTTTAGTCAATAAAGGAAGGCTGCCAGTGGCGCTTTATGGAAGAGATAAACACTACGGACACTCCAACAGCAAGAACAATGTACACAGTCTACAAAAAACATGCATCATCAATGTATCCCACATATTCCACTATTTTAAAGGATGTAAAGAGTTCACAAACCAAGAAAGAGTAAAACGGAATGAATTGTTGGAGTTGGAGATGCTTTTCTGCACCTGGTGGACATAGCCATTGGCTATATCATTTTCTTATAGCTAAAGTTATTAAGCCAGCCTACCTTAAATTTTTTTTTATATATGTCAGATTTCTTTTGTTTGTAAATAAAGCTTTTGTCATGCATTCCTGTGGCTGGTCTAGGGTTTAACTTCCCTTCTCAAATTAGACCAGCGTTTGAAAAAAATTAACTTAACAAGCACATCAGAGATAGGCAACCTATCAGTTTAAACTCCTCAGCTTTCCCCTATAAAAACTCTGCAGTTGGGGTTGTAGTTTTTAAAACCTATGGAGAGCTACTATGCAATCCCATCCAATAAATTTCCTGAAAATTGGACTAGGTCAATTTTTAAAGCAATGTTAACCGGTGGCTTAAAAGTCATAACGCTGCAAATCACCATTTCACGTATCAACTACAATCGCCATACATCGATGTGGTAACCAACCACTCAATTGTATTTATAAAATGGTGTGTATTAGTTGAGTCCGATATTGTGTTAGTTTGCATTGGAAATGGGTTCCTGAAAGGTGTTAGTTTCCCAATTAAATAAGGGTCCTGGGGGTTGTTTTTTAACATTTACTAAAAACGATCAGTGATTCCGAATTGTCCGATTTATTAAATCTCCTCCAGTATGTCTACTTTTTCAATTTAATATTTTCACAATACAGTCAAATTGGAGATCTTATTTCCACATATTTTATTTGCAAACTTCCCCCTGTAATGTTGGCAAATTCTCAATTGCAGCCATGGTCTGGTATTGGTAGAGGTTATTGTAGATTTCTCTTTTCGACAAATGAATTTGAATTGAATACGTCGTATGATGGCTGTACATTACCGGTAATGCCACTGCAACAATAACAATGGGGAGAAAAATATCTGGTTTAAAAATAAGTGGTATTAACCTATATGCCATTGCGATGTCCTGCATTAAAGAAATGTGAAAATATGGATCCTTTATAATTAGTCCCTTTGTTTGGGAAACGAGTTATAATTGGAAAATAAAATAAACCTTCCCAAGAAGGGGGAGTGAGAATAGGGAACAGGAGAGGTTGAGAGAGAAGGAAGGGGAGGTAGAGAGAAGGGGGGGGGGGAGGGGAGGAAGAGGGGGGAGGTTGGGAGGGGGGGTGAGAGAAGGGAAAAAGGGGGGGGGGGGGGGGGGAGAAAGGAAAAAGTCCACAAATTTTTTTTGCCACATCGGCTAGAATCAATAAACGTTCATAGTCATCTGACAGCTCTGCACAAGTGGAATACAATATGTATATTATTGATAATACATTTGTCCATCCAGTCCAACCCATCTAGCAATACCCATTTCCTGGCTTACTGTGATCCGAGGAGGCAAAAAAACCACCAAATTTAGGAAGGGAAAAAAAATCCTTCCTCCTGGCAATGGGAAATTTCCCTGGATCAACTCTACTTTAGGTATCAATACAAGTAACTTGTACATTGTTTGTAGAAACTCATCCAGCTTTTTTCAAACATCCAATGAACCTGCCATTACAACGTCCAAGGGAGACATATGTCAAAGTAATAATGTAATGGATTATCTATGTTGTTTTAGGTAACAACAGGGTGAGAATATTCCTTCTACTCTCTTCCCATACACTGATCAACCGTACCCTGCCTCAACCTTTTACCCCTTTTGGTTGTTGTTATAAAATTTAATATGCAGGTCAGAAGAAATAATAAATTACAAGTGAAACATGTGAAATAAAGAAAATAAAAAAAACAGATGAATAAAGGGTGAAACAGGTGTCCACCAACATATCATCTTAGGCTGGAACACACCATTGGACAAACAGGCAATTGGGCCTGTTGGTAAATCACGCCGATCATGAACTGTTGGTCGCGAACCAGAATTTGCCCTGGCCCAACACTTCTAGTATTGAGCGCTCGGTCGGGAACAAAACTTGGCTGGTGTGTACCCAGCCTTAAAGGGTATGTCCATCAAAAAAAATCAACTTTCTTACTAACTGTTTTACTGAAGAACAGGAGGTTCTTCATTAACACTATTCTTACCTCCCGTTCTTCAGTGAATCTTGTAGGAGAGCAGGAGAACTTACTGGGTTCTTTCCACTCTGCTAGAGCCGCGTCTAAATCCCCATAGCCTCCAACACATCTCCAGTCCTTTGCACTGTGCACGCATGCGCATACTGTGCTAAAGAATGGGAGCATCGGAGGCGTCAGGATTTCGAAAGAAATAGAAAGTTATTTTTTGATGGACATACCCTTAAGGTTCGTAGTGTATGAACCTTTAGAGGACACATGGACAGCCTTTAAATTAGATAAGATTGTCTTGTGGTTTTGAAATGTGGATCTGTCTTCCAGATAACCAGGGCACATTAATAATTCTTCACATTCGTCCTTGCACCTGATTCTTCCATTGTGGGCTCAGGAAGGGTTGATATGGTTATTTTTTTAGGCATTAAGGGTAGGTTACAAGGTTGAAATAGACAGTTCTCTTATTCTATTCTACTGTGAAAAATATAGAACAACTGTATGTCTACTGCTACTTATCTTCATCACATTGGTGAAACTGCTTGTCTACTGTCCATAGGAAGCTTTACTTCCGAGTATGTTCAGCAGCTAGGTCTTCATTATAACCATCGACGCACAGCAGGCATTTCTGTCATTACTGTCCGTTTTTTCACAATGCGATTTCCATAGATTTATATAGTTAATGCACGCAGAAAACAGGAATGCTGCATGCAAGTAGTTTTAAAAAACAATGCAAATGGACACAATCGGACGGCAATGTGAACATTACTATTGATTCTATGTATCCATACCTTTTTAAAAAAGGTCGTTTCGAAAAATGCACCAAAAACGACCTAGTGTGATTGAGCCCATAGAGAAAATACCCAGATCTAAGCACAGTCAGAAACTTGACCAATGTCCAATGCGTTGTGTGAAACCAAAAAAGAAACTGACTGCTACAAAGGAATAACGTGATACTAGGGTCAATCTAGGTGAATGGATTCCTCTCTGGCTAAAAGCTTTTACATAGACACACACACAAAAAATGAATCAGCCTTTTCTTACAGTTTCTTACATTTACAATGGCTCAAAGCAAGCAGTCCTTCCCCCCCAGTGCGTATTATTGGCTATTTATAAGATAGCAAATTCCAAGAACTATATTTCTCAGGCAGGACATATAAAAAACTGCAAGGATGTCTTCCTAGATCATCCATGCATACGCAAGGGCAGCATAAGCCCTGTAATTTGGTTTCAAAAATTCCATCCCATATTTCTTTAAGACCTAGGTGTGATATCTGATTGAAACCAACCCCCAAAGGCAGCACACGGACCAACAATGATATAAACAACTGCTGTCATATTTTGGGATTATTTCGACTGTGGCTATGTAACGATTCGTTTTAAGAGATTTCGTGCCTAAAAAAAAGTTTTCCCGTTTTATATTGTCGGTGTGTTTAGATATACATATTCTGTGCAGATACACAATATACTTAATCCTGCAGTGTTTTATTCACAGGATTACAGAGTTGTGTGTAGGCACATAAACACATTTTAGACAGAACAGTGGCCACAAATACCAAATTGCTTCGATGATTCCTCTTGGTTTTGAATGAGAAAGCTTATCAACAAAGCAGACCAGATCTTAGGAAGATTAGCAAATGATGCACAAAAACAAAGAATGGCTTTTGTTTTTATTTATTACTAGCAGACTGCCCAGTGGCTCTAGTTTATCCCTAATCAAAACCCTGTTGGGCCCTCCAATATTTAAGACCCCCCGCCCCAAAAATAAACAGACCCCGCAAAACAGTTACGCTCACCCGAACAGGTGGGTGTAATTTTTCAGACCCCCAACACTGTAAAGCCGTTAACTGCACCCACTAGCTGGGGTTCCATAACAGCACCCAAAAATGGGACAAGTGTGGTTTGTCTTTCTCAGAATTGTGCCTGCAGTTCTAGTTTTTTCTGGAACATACATTGCCTTTATATAATAGATTTGTATAGTTTAAAGTGCAAGGCTCACTGCTGATGCGTACAGTATCTGCGTGGCATTAATTCTAATAATACTGCTACTCTCTCCACAGCGGTGACACTCAATGTATTTTATTTCTCTTTCTAGGCTATTTATGGACTTTCCAGTCTATCAGGAACATAGTTTTCCACCTGTTCAATCATTACTGAACGTTCAGAAACAGGCAAACTTCGTAACTCTAATTTTAGAGAAGGACAAAACATCAAAGCAACATTTAGCCAAAATGACCAACCGTGCTCATGTACACCTTTTTACACAAAGCTTTAATAGTTGTGATATTTTCAGTCACTTCAAAACAAATCAGTTTTTTTTTATACAACATATACATTTTCAAAGCGCGCTGATTATATTTGCTTTCATTTCTTCCTCTGCATTGTAGTGCCCACACCTGCTTATGATGTCAAACGTCTACCAATGACTTAGCCATGATGCAATAACAGACTATGAATGCCCAGGAGCAAGACACACATATACACAGGCCACACCCATGCTAATACCAATTCAACAACGGTTTGGTTTATGAAGATCACCCAATTCTTGGTGGTTAGAATTTACATATTTTATACACAAAATATGGCAGAATGCAAGTTCAGTTCATTAAGCTCTACAGACCCTTAAAACACTGTGAAGGGCACCTGCAGCTTTTACACACCCTGCAGTTATACGGTAAAGGTCCATACACACGTTCCAATAGGCTGCCCGACCGCAAGAAACCCCACGGTGTACTCCCATTTCGTCCGTATATCCGCGTGTGTATGTGTTCTCTTGGGGCGTTTTCTTTGATCCACCATGGCGGATTGCCGAACGCCACCCGAGCGAATGCATACACACGTGTGATTATCGGGTAAACACCCATTCATTGCGTGAGCGTGCACTAAGGTCGTTCACGCGGCATCCAATTGCACGTGAGTACGGCTTAAGTGGTACAGTATTTGTCTCATTTTAGATCAGTACCCATGAGATATCAAACTAATGAACCTCTCAGTTCTTTCCATGATTGAACATACGTTCATTTAAAGGCAAATAGATATGTGCATTTGCCTTTACTATCTATCATGCTTTTTGGTGTAATTAAAGGACAAGAAAAACATTTTAACTTTATATTACGATCATGTAAACCAGCGAAAGAAAACAAGTCACAATTGAAAGTGCAAGCAGTGATATTTAGCAAAGTTTATTTGGCCAACATTAGTGTACCGTATTTCATTTTATTTCTGGATGCCAAAATTTTTTTTTGAACCTCTCCATCTCCCCCAGGACAAACCCCTTAATAAACCTAGGGATACATCCTTCCTAATTTTACGTTACTACTCAAACCCCTAGTTCTATTGATCATAATACTAGATCTCTCTAACATGCCAACAATGATTAACACTGAAGATACAGGCATTTTCTTGCGGCATTCCCCGTTATGATGTCTGCATGCAACCTCTATCTCCTGTTAAAACAAGACACAGGTGGTGGTTGTCTTAATATCCAACAGACAGAACACATATAAGAATCAGGGCTTAAATACAAAAAAAAAAAAACAAACAACAAAAAAAACAAAATGACAAATGATTCCCCATCATATTAAGAGCTTTCTTTACAATACAGTTTATGCAGAGACCCTCACAAAATTGTGACCAGGACAGTCTGTCGACAAAATGACGATGGATCCAACGTTTTGCTTTATTATACGCTGAATGGACATGAAAAAAAAAAAAATCAAGACCAGGAATTTCCTTTGGCAACACCTACATAAGCCATCAGGTGTACATCATTTCTGCCATGTGGGACATTTTCTTTGGAATAATACAAGTAATATTCCATATCCTGCAAGATCTTCTATAGTCACATCATCAACTGACACTCTCGCTTGTTCTGAGCAGGAACGTGGGGATCCAGATGTGCCATTGGCTGATGGCTGAGTTCTGTTTTGTAAAGACTGAGTGAAATCTTCCTTCCTGTCTTCTCACATTCTGTTAGCATGTCCCGTAAGCCAGAGAACGAGTACACCTCCATGTCTTGCCAATTTTTGCACTGACATTCTTTATCATCGCAATACATTTTACAGCTGCATTGAGCTTCGACACAGCCTGAAAATCTGAAGGGTCACCATCCTTCGGTTGGAAGCAGAGACCCACAGTAATGGGTACATTGCTTTTACTGTCTCTGAAGTGGTTTCTGAAGAGAATGCTCCTGAGGTTCCACGCAAAGCCTTCTGTATACTCCTGCATTAAGAATAGATTAACAGATCGCTTGCAACAGAACTGCCTACACTGACACCCACCCTCTTGGAGGCTTTTGGTGTTTTAAGCTGGGAGCTGGGTGGTGCTTTGCACTGCAGTGTGTAAACTTTGGAGGGTGAAGGACCGGGGATTTGGAACGCCTTCTACGTGGTGTTCGCACTACTCCTCTGGTCGTTTTTCTTGATGACTAAAATGGAAAAATAATCAAACAGATTATAAAGCCTTGTTACACCTAAACACCAAAATCAAAAGAAACAATATGAGCCTGTGATCAAATAAGAAATTCGTGGAAGCAAAACCCCATAGCAGATCTAAATTACACATTAATAAATACACACATAGCAGAAGGTCTCTCTTTGAAACCTTGCTAGTCCTTGGGTGGTTAAAGGGAAAACTAAGATCTCCATACAAGGGCACACTCCTAACTTAAAATGCCCCCATACTTCTAGCTGCAGTTTTCCTGCTAGTACTGTAGCTGTAACATCACCAGTACCAAGTCTCAGGTTTGAGCACGCCCACTGCTGTACAGAGCACATCAAATACAAGCTTCATTTTCAATCATTTTTAAAGCTAGCAACATGCTGTTTATATGTCCAGAAGAAGATGAAAGGACAAAGGATGGTTGCAGGTCTGTAACTAGTTTAAAACCAAAAGCTGGTCAATGTCCTTTATCTACACCCTAACCCCAACTGATATATTAAGAACATTATTAAATGTGTTACTAACACGATATTTAAGGATATTATTGTCCCCATGGCAAAGTAAGATGGTAATGGTGTTAAAAGCCTGTTAGGGCAGTCGACATGTCCTTTAAGGGAGAGACAGCACATTCCTAGAATGAGCATTTAAAACCATTAGTTTAACCAAGCTGTATAGGTCTTCTTTAAAGAACATATGGTCCCCATGTGAGGCTGGGTACATCCGGTAATATATGTTCGCCAGCCGACTGACCGTAGTGGCGGTATCGTTGGTGGGCCGAAATTCCTAACCGTGTGGCAGGGGTGGCCGCAATCAAGCTTGGTCTCTGTTCCTCTGATCGGACTATCAGGTTCGTTGGTAAATCACGGACCGGGATCTTGGGTTCGCCTGCGAACTGTCCCGACTGAGTGCTCGCTAGTAGCAAACCCTCGGTCAGGACAAATAATTTCCCTGTGTGTACCCAGCCTTAGGGTTAAATAAAGCCTGTAATGTTTCTTTAAATAATTCTGATCAACACCTCTGGCTGCAGCCTGTGAAAATTATATGCAGATAATGTTCAAACTCCTGCTTCCAGTTAGCTTGAGTGACATCACTTGACCCTCCTCCTCCTTTGTCCCACAGGGCAGAGCATGCTCACTTAAAGGGCATTATCGTCTTCCAAGTAAACACCATGGTGTCCTCACCCCTGGGTCTACCTCAAGTCCTGAGAACGAGCCATGCAAGTCGGCTTTGTGAGCCGCTTGCAGGGTTCCCGGACTAAGACAGGGCTAACACGGACTAAGACAGGGCTGAAATGGCACATATGAGCATAGAGTACAAAGTGGGTTGGGACCTGTCAGAAGAACAGCATCAGGAGCGTGAGAAGGATTAGTTCCGTATAGTCTCTCCTGGCTCCGCATGTTTTTCGAAGAACGGGAGGTAAGACATAGCTCCTTTACCCTTTCCTCTTACATCAATAAAACCAAATCCCAGAAATGGGCCCTATTAATGCAGGCAAAGATTGGTCACACGCGCTACAAGCTGGTGAAAGCGTAAAATGTTCAGGAAGTTAATTGCTAAATTTCTCATAAATTTTACTAAAGATGTGGTCTTGGGTTCATTCCAAAGGTACGACGGAAGGGCTTTTATTAACCCCAACTTGTTCAGAGATCACAGCTGCCCTTAAGTAGCCATACATAAAAAAAAAAACTTACCCTGCCAGCATTCTTTAAGAGACCCAGAACTTTTGGTTTAGTGTCTTCTAAAGCAGGTCTTATGGTTTCCGAGGATTATAGCCATTGTTTGAACAACTGTAAAGTAAAATACAGCAAATAGTACATATAGATCTCTTTAAAACAAATACAATTAAAATATATTTAAAGGTTTATTTTAAAAAAGAGAGGAAAATTGCACTAAAAAACCTGTAACCTAACAAAGCTATACAGATTTCAAACTTTCTTCTCTAAAGGATCAGTAAGGGAGCTAACCCGCGGAAATCTCCCTTACCCACTAGTATCTCTTGGTGACGCTTTAAATGCTGCTTCACTATACAGATCCCAGGTCTCAACAGATATGGTTCAATAAAGCCAGAAATGGTCTACTACTGGCACTCTGCTTTCGCACTTGGCTCAAACTACTGCCATAAGGTCATCCTAAGCCGCTGTTCGACCGACCGTTTGCCAAAAGCGTGCGGTCGGCAAAGACGAATCACTATCGGGCACACTGAAAGTCGCCACAGCCAATCGTGCGGTCCATAGTAGACCGCAGATCACTTGTGTGTAACAACCTTATTTGTCCTGGTACACAGATGTAGATTTTTCGGCTGAACCAACAGATATTTTTTGTGTATTGACAGTTGGGGCCGACGTCTGACACTTGGATCAGCCGGGCAATCCCTGGTGATCAGTCAGATCTGCCGGGAAATCCCTGGTGATCAGGATCTCCTATGACACCTGCACAATTGGTTGTGCGAACTGTTGGCCTAGGCGAACGGATCCGCCTGTGTGTACCTGCTATTATGTTATTTTATCTGTGTTAGGCTGGTCATACCAGACTGACCTGATCGATGGCTAATTGAACCTTTTACGATAGATACCACATGCATAGCATATTTGCTGTACTGCTCTACTCGATACAGTACACAATTCCTCACAGCTGCCTCTTTTAATCAAACAAAGATTTTCCAAATTTCCTGACGATAAACTGCCAAATTTAGATCGGTGAATTCATTATTTGGCCCGACTCAATTAAAGGAATCAAATCTTCAATAAATCTAATTGTATTGGTAAAATAATTATTCACTTATTGACACACTAATAACTTATTGCATAGTTTGGTGTAGAGTGGTGAAGCATACACCATCCATTTAAAAAACTACACGTACCAATCTAATATGCAGACTTTCATTTATAACTTGTATTCTACTTTACTTCCAATATAAAAACCAAATTACAGTGTAACGAGACAAACATTAATTTACCATCCACATTTCTTTTTATTGTTTAAAATAATGATTTTTGTTTTTGGGGACCATTTACTAAGATGCAGTGGCCTACCTTTCAGCATCCACACGCAACTTCTTGAACGCACTTGTAGATTGTAGTCATCTCCGTCTTTACTTATTCAGACTCATTGCAGAGCCAAACAGGAGTTGCAAATAAGAAACCTAAAAAATAAAAAAATATTTATAATTGAATAAAAGCACATTTTCATGAATAAATGGAGCTTTGTACGTAAACACGATAAAATTATAGCAATATAATTTGCATTTGTTGTTAAGCGATCAACAACCTGGTACCTTCTTTAAAGTGCACATTATTTAGAGCAGAACACTGGTTTTTCAGGTCTAAATTCTATTGTTCAATTATGGCGATTACATAAAATCTTCAATCATTACATGTGGCCTTTCAACATGGAAAGTAGTAGAGATCATTAAAAAGAATGATTATTCAATGACTTACGGGAGAAACTTGTAATAAAGATCAAAAACTTCACATGGTACAACTTCTAGATTGTGAATTCTAAAATTCACCAGTGCCCTTTCTAAGTCTATAACTTTTAAACAAGGCAAACTCCTAAGGCCTATGTTCAACTGCTGCAGAATATTTGCGATCTGCAATATCATTTTAATTATACATCAATCGGTGGGGAACTAGGCTGCACTTTATGCAAACTGTTGCATTTTTTTTAAGGCATCCCGCTTATTTCAAGTCTATGAAAACCCAACGAAGAAAGCAGCTACAAGTGGAGAAAATTATAGGCCATGCAATTCTTTTTAAAGGTGTATTTTTAACCCATAATCCTCCGAGAAACACAATGGAAGTAAAAACAGATACAAATAGACACAAGCGCATGGCGGAAAACACACGTTATCGCTTTTTATTGTGTTGAGTGGGGCATCAGCCTTACAAAAAAGGTAACATTTAAAACATCTGACCCCTTTTTACTAATCAAACGACTTACTTAATGCAAAAGTTTAACCCTTTTTTTTTTTTAAAGATTATAAAAGGACATGAGAAAATATCTTCTTGCTCCTTAGGGAACAATTACTGTCGTTAACCATTTGAAAAAAAATCCTAGTGTTGTGTTTCATACTGACGGTCATATATAGCAGGTGGTCAACGAGCAGCAGCAAACAGTAACTGGGTACATTGTAATTGGGCCTTCATGATTTAGCAGAGCAGATTAGCAACCCCTGGATTCTGGAAAACCGACAGCCTCTTTCAAACTGTGTTTAAACACAATTTTAAGAAATTAATTAGTGCATTAAACTCCTGCTTGGAAAGCCCCCGAAATTTAGTTGAAGAGTTGCTACAAAGTTCAGGTGCACAAAGTTGTTCCTGACCTTGATGCTTATCAAAGGGTTGTAGTAGGTGTGGTTGAGATGATTAAAAGCCTGCTCAGAGTTTTAAAAAGGGGTTTGGGAGCAAAAACAATGATCAAAATTGCATCGATTACAAATATATCCTGCCATGTAAACTTTAGATATGGAACTTCTGGAACTAGTATTAAATTCCCATTTTCCTTTTTAACTATACAGAAGAGCTAAGAGGGTTTTATTTGCGCTGTTAGCAACGTGTTATAAAAAAGCATTAATGAAAAAGTCTAGTAGTACGATCAGAACGCTTATATAACCTTATCAATAACAAATTATTTTGCGTGCAATGAAGACACAGAAGGAGTTCACATTTCATTATGTTAAAAGGCATGCCACACCCCCAAAGACAAAATTTTCTTCTCCCCAAACACCAGGACCCTACGAATCCTAGTACTCTTGATCTCGGCGATTCTTACCAAGGCCGTTCCCTGCATTCCTAAAGATGCCCCTTGCGTTCTCTTCATTCAACGAGTCTCACATGCTACATTCGAGGGTTACCGAACAATACATTCTAGGGTTACCGAAACAATACATTCTAGGGTTACCGAAATCAAAGGCTACATTCAGAGGGTTACCCAACAATACATTCTAGCGTTACCGAAATCAAAGGCTACATTCAAGGGTTACCGAACAATACATT
>JAACNH010003756.1:0-27237 GCA_019447015.1 Hymenochirus boettgeri
GGAAGTTTAACAGCCACTGTTAGGTCAATCCTCCAGTTCAGCAGACAGTGTCAAGTCAGCACTACAGTTCATTAGCCAGTGTTAGTTAGCCCACCACACCCACTTCCACAAGCCATGCACACCCCCTTTTTTTTTTTTTTTGAGCATCTTAGATTAACAGCACAGGCAACATTTTGCACTCATTATTAAGCTGCTTAAAGGTACACTGATTTCGGACATCTCTATTCATTATTATTATAGTAAACGCATCGATGATTGTGTAATATTATATTATTATAGGATTGTAGAATTCCAAGCATAGAATACTAAGTACCTTACCTTTGTCACGGCCCTTCAAGTTTTTGAAGAACGGGAGGTAAGACACAGCTCATATACCTCCCGTTCTTCAAACTAAATGGCAAAAAAAAAATTATCAGTGGAGATACATTTTATCACTATACAGTGGAGGCATAGTGGAGTTAAATTTTAGTTTGGGGGTGAACACGCCCTTAAAAAAGATTAATTTTGGACTGTAGTTTTTGTTGTGTTGTTTTAAACAATGGTAAAATTATTTACACTAATAAAACACTTTAAAATTTATATTTAAATATATTTTTTTAAAGTCATTCTGGTACAAAAGCCTCTCTCAGCATGTCTGTCAGTTTGGCCTAGAGAATGCCTAAGGGAAAATTCATGTGCTTGCTGTTTTGGCATTGTGCGTAGTATTTCGCAGGTTTCCTAGAAATTTAGGAATTTTTTAAATTTTAAATTCTAAATTTCTAGAAATATAGAAAAACTTTGCACAATGTTTCCACTAAACTGGGGCAAAACCCCACAAAACTGTCCCTAGCAGTTGTGGCAATTTTCGCAATAATGAATCCACGTGAATAATCTACTAGGTGTTGTTCAGTTCAGACATTTTTGGGATTCCTATTATTTTATTTTCTGCATTGTTATAGTTTTTTTTACATAGTAACATAGTAACTGAGGTTGAATAAAGACACAGGTCCATCAACTTTCACCCTTTTTAACCCTAACCTAACAGTTGATCCACAGGAAGGCAAACAACTAAAAAGTGGGTAGGGTGGGGTGGGGTTGGGGATTCCTTCCTGATTCAAACGGCAATCATAAGTATGCATGGATCAACCAGAACTGCAATATATTGTATTAATACCATAATTCCCAATATTTTTTTAGTTTTAGAACATTATCTACATCTGCTGGAAGTTCACCGTTCTCACTGTAAAAAAAAAAATTCAACCTGAAGATGAAACTTTTTTTTTCCAATCTAAAGGATGTCCAGTGTTCTCTGATATGACTTATAGGAGATCAATGCACCGAGGAGGTTACTCTATGGCCCATTAATTATATTGCATAAAGTATCATATCCCCTTGCAAAAATTGGCTTCTCTAATGTAAACAGTCCCTAACATGTGTAATCCGTCTGCATAGTCAGCACCTCCATTACCCTTTATTATTTTAGTTTCCCTCTCTTTACTGCTCACATAGATGTAGTTCCATTGACCACCACTCTCTTTTTGCGATCTCAATAACTCTATTCATGTAAATGTGACAGTATATGTGACATCGTTATCAAAACTCTTTAGCAAACTCACAAGTATACTACATTAAACTGCTTTGCTGAATCTAATTCTTACTCACTACTTCATAAATTAATAAATCTACTGGACAGGATAAAAAATCTCGGTACTTAAGGAGCTACATTTCAGTTTTATCTAGGCCATTGTTTCTTATTTTGGCTTATTCCTCATGTCGGTGGTGTGCCTCTGGATGGAAAAGGCTGAGTTAATTCCAATATTCAAAAAGGGTAGCATTCCAGCCGGGTAATACAGGCCTGTAAGTTAACTTCATTGGGAAGATCCTGGAAAGTTAATAAGGGAACATGTGCTAGTATGTAGCAGTATGTTTCAAGGAAGACATTATAAGTAGTAACCAGCCATGATTTAGGAGGAATAGATCTTTAACTAACTGCTTGGCTTTTAGAGGACGTAAGTAGAAAGTAGACTCTGGTATAGCAGTAGATGTAGTTTATTTGGATTTTGCAAAGGCTTTGATACTAGTCCCCCATAGGCGACTAATGAATAAGCTAAGGTCTGTTGGTATGGGAAGTCAAATTTGTAACATGGATGTAGAAATAATGTGTTTACATGAATAGGATGCAGTGCAGGAGAGTAGTTGTTAATGGGGCTTCATCCATTATGGACTAAAGTGCTAAGTGGGGTGCCCAGGGTTCTGTGTTGGGGCCGCTTCTATTTAATCTATTTATTAATGATTTGGAAGTGGGTATTGTCAGCAAGGTTTCTGTGTTTGCTGACGACACAAAACTTTGTCGACCATAAAAACTTCAGAGGTGCAATCGTTGCAAGGGGATTAGATAGATTATCACATTGGGCTGCTAAGTGGCAGATGAAATTCAATGTTGAAAATGTAAGTGATGCATTTTGGACTTAAAAATACTTGTGCTACTTATACTATAAATGGCTCTGTGTTAAGTGAATCCCTTTGGAAAGGGATCTTGGAGTTTTGGTGGATAACAAACTTTAAAGGTAGCAAGCAGATGCCAGGCGGCAAAGCCAGACCCCAGCATGGTATTGTCTTGTATAAAGAGAGGTATGGATTCAAGGGAGGAAAATGTAATTCTCCCTCTTTACAAAGCATTGGTAGCCTCATTTGAGTATGCAGTGCAATTTGGAATCCTGTTACAAAAAGGACATCTTTGAAATGGAAAGGGTTCAGAGAAGGGCAACTAAATTAATAAGGGATTGGGGGAGCTTGAATATGAAGAGAGACTGGAAAATTATGTACGCTGGAGAAAAGGCGCTGCGTGGGATATGATTACTGTGTATAAATACTGGTGGCATTGTTCACCAATAGAACATGTCAAAGGACACGGGACATCCCTTAAGACTTGAAGAAAAAAGTTTAGGCTTCAAGCTCGAAAGGGTTTTTTACTGTGAGAACGGTAAAGCTATGGAGCTGTCTTCCAGTGGACGTTGTAATGGCAGTTGTCAGTTTTAAAAAAAAAGTGGATGAGTTTCTGCAAACAAGGAATGTTTGCAAGTTACTGGTATTGATACATAAGTAGAGTTGATCCAGGGAAATTCCGATTGCCACTTGGAGTCAGGAAGGAATTTTTTCCCCCCTTCATAAATTGGTGGGTTTTTTTTGCTTCCTCTGGACAACAGTTAGGCAGGAAATGAGGATATGCTAGATGGGTTGGACTGGATGGACGTATGTCTTTATTCACCTCAATAATATATACTATACTATAAAAAAAGAAATTTGTCTGGCACAATCTCTTTCTTATAAATCTATGCTGACTACTACTAATAAGACCAGTTCTGGGGACAGTCAAGTATATGATCTCGTAACTAAGTTTCCAGCACCTTCACTACCCACTGTTAGGCTTACAGGTCTATAGTTACCATACTGTGAACAACTACCTTTTCGAATATTGTAATACATTGGCTTTATTTCCAATCCAGAGCACATCACCAGAGAAAAGTGAATCTGAAAGATAAGAAACAGCGGTCCAGATAAAACTGAACTTAGCTCTCTTAAGATCCAATGATGTATTTCATCTGGTCCTGAGGCATTTTGATATTAACTTTGTCAAATTGTTTTCATACATACCTTCTGTCAGCCAGAGTGAATAATCCTCATTTACCGTAATACTCAGTATAAACCAAAGTTTTTAGGTTTAAAAAATACCTTTTAAACCTGACCTCGGTTTTATACTCGGGTCACACCACAGATTAATTTTTGTACGGACAAAAAGAAGCCTACCAGTGGAGATTGGACCATTCGATGAGGAGCGAGCAGACCGAGACCAGGACCGGAGCAGTTACGGTAGAGGTGCAGGCAGGACCATTCGGTAGGAGCGAGAAGACCGGAGACCAGGACCGGGCAGTTAGAGGTGCAGGCAGTATGTGATGATGTAAGTGATACGCGCGGGCACGTAAGTTACACACGTCCCACGCATATCACTTACTCATCAGCATACTGCCTGCACCTCTAACTGCTCCGGTCCTGGTCTCCGGTCTGCTCGCTCCTCATCGAATGGTTCCTGCTGCACAACTCTACCGTTAAATCTCCGGTTTAACCTCTGCGTATCTCGGTCTGCTCGCTCCTCACCGAATGGTCCTGCCTGCACCTCTACCGTAACTGCTCCGTCCTGGTCTCCGGCTCGCTCCTCACCGAATGGTCCCTGCCTGCACCTCTACACCGTAACTGCTCCGGTCCTGGTCTCCGGTCCTGCTCGCTCCTCACCGAATGGTCCAATCTCAACTGTAGGCTTCTTTTTTTCTGACTGCATCCCAGTATGTACATAGAGGATAAGGATTCTTGTCTATAGGGGTTTAGGGGTGGGCTAATAGGTCTGTACAGTGGAGGGGTGGGTGGTTTAGAAAGTTTGCAGAACACCTCGGTTTATACTCGAGTCAACATTTTATTCCTTTTTTAGGCAAAAAAATAGTACCTCGGTTCATACCTGGGACGGTTTATACTCGAGTATATACGGTATACCCTTCATATATTTACAGTCCCTGCTATAAACTAGAATCTCTGTAGTAAATACTAAGGGAAAAAAATGGTTTAGCACATTAGCTTTTTCGGCATCCTCTATAACCAGCTCAGTCCAACTATTTGATGGTTCCACATTCTCGGTCCTCATCTTTTATTATTAGTACACTTAAAAAACTTTTTGTTGGGTTAAACTTGCTATCCATATTTCATTTTCTATTTATCTAGTTTAATTGCTTTCTTGCACTTCATTACAGCTTTTATACTCCCTGTAAGCCTGTTATGTTCTCTGATTTCAAAATTTTAAAAGCCTTTTTTTTTTTCCATTTCACTTTTTACTTAAGCATTAAGCCAGACAGGAGAGGACCTAATTTTTTACACGTGTACCTAAAGTAGACATTTAGAAATATAATAAAAGGTTTTTAATTTTACAGTATATTATAATGAGCCTACAGACAGTCCATAAAAAATAAATAACTCAGAAAAAACAAAAGAAACTAAATTTTCTTTTAAATTATTAATAGATAATCTAAACAAAATCAGGATATGAGCTTCTGGTGTTATAATTAAATTACTACTGTAGGCAGCTGCTGAAAGATAATTGAGGAATGAGAGGTTCTGGGAATTTAATCCATCTAAGTTTGCCCACATTATCTATGATTTCTTTTATGAAAAACAACAGACAAATCATTGCATGAATGATATTTGGCAGCCACTTTCCAAGTCCCCTGTGATATCTTAATCCTATTTACTTTGTAGATAAATTGATACTATGTTTACCCACTTTTATTTGTGTTTAAATTTGTTTTCAGACATAAAGAAAGTGAATATAAACAATTACTGAATAATTATTGTGATTGTATATTTACGACTTCTAAATACCTAAATCTTTGTATTTCATGTTTTACTTTTCCTTGTCCTTTTTTTCCCATACTAAATAAATGACAGTATCTCTTCTGGTTTGGTTCTGTTTTCATGTATTTATATTTCAATGTTAATTAGTACAGTTCTGTGCAGTGGCTTACATTCAATTTAACTTTACTCGATACAACATCCTTTTTTTGCAGTGATATATCCCTTAATATGAACTCTAGCTATGTAGATTTCTATCTATGCTGAGAAAATAAGTAAAACAAGTCATAAGCATCACGAGGATTTAATGTGCAAGCACAAGCAGATGTCAAATTAGCAAGAAACAGTGTGTTGTGTGGGTTTATGACGCAAGTAAACGTTAGTGGGACAAGAAGGCATTGTAATTGTTTTCTTGAAACCTTCAGTGTAGAGAAATACAAGTATTTCAAATAAAGGAAAATCTATGAATGCGTAAAAATAGCATACAAAAGCCCATAACATACTTGAATGAAATAAAGCAGAAATGTTATTAGCAAGCCATTAGCAGTTGTAATCAGTGTATCAGTTTGTCTAATCGTTAGTGTATTGTCTGTTTTTTCTCTATTGCAGTAGAATTATATTCATTTAAGCATGTGTTAAAAATAGATGCCATTGAATATAACTGCCGTGGGTCTCCCTGGTTCTCTCCTCTTTTGTGAGCTTAATAAGCTCTGTAAGAGCTCACATAGCCGCAGAGAGGTGACTAATGTCTGCACCAATGGTTGCAACCAGAAGAATATCACAAGGGAAGATGGTGGGAGACCAGGAGGAAAAAGAGAGCTTCAGGGACTGCAGGAGAAAGGTAGTGTAAGAATCTCCGGGTTTGAGGTGGTCATGCTTTAAATTCAGATAATATTTATAAAACTTATCGTAAAATAACGATATAGATTTTATATGGCAAGTCGTTATTTTACATGAATTTGTAAGATAGAATGTACTTTGTGCCTTTATTATTTGGCATATATACTGCTGGTTTCTTTTAAATAAAAAAGCCATATTAAAAAGAAACCAGCGTACATATGTCAAAAATACAGACACAAAGTACATCCTTATTATGATAACAATGTTTTATAAATACCTTTTTCTCTACTTGCACTTATTCCCATAGGCATTTAAATATTATGGTTTTTAATTTTTTGAAATTCTACATTATTTCAGGGGGGGGGGTCTTAATTAAAAAAAAATTTTTTTACATTGTGTGGCTGTTTTAATTAGTTTATCAATCGCTTGTGAAAGTTCTCATTCATCCAGGCCATGGTAAATCAGTTGTATTCAATTAGAATTCAATTTTCAGAAAAAAGAGCAGTATTTTTTCATTCCAATGACCTTAATCTGCCAATTCAGCATTTTGTCTGTGTATAAATAAATGCAACTGAAATACTGACTTCCTTTTTGCAGGACCCCTAGAGATCCCCTAGAATCTGAGCATCTTTGACCCACCCAACAGCCAATCAGTAGAATAATGTTTAGCACATTCCAAGATGGGGTGTCCTGGGAAGAAGGACCGTTAGAACCTGAAAGTGCAGCTCACTAATGTCAACAGCAAAGGGTATTCAAAATGGAAGAAAAATATGTAGAATTACTAAGAATGCATTACACAACTAACAATTTAACAAATATTGATCATTTCCACTGAACTGTCCCTATAGATGTTTCACTAGTCATCCAACTGGCTTCTCAATTCAGAATGATTGTACAAGAATCTGTTGGCAATAATACCTTAAAGTCCCAACAAGGAGATTTTTATGTGGGGGAGGCCAAATAGCAACTGCACCAACGTATGACCCAGCACAGAAGAGCCACTCTGACTGGGTCAGGACTCAGTCGTGTACCTGCATCTTAAAAGGCATCTATAGTGGGAAAATGAATTTTTTTCTTCTTTCCATGTGTTTCTATAATTCCCACAACCCCCAGAGTGTCTTCACTTTTTAGATTCCCTCTCTGTCCTGAGAATACACCAGTTAGAAGAATACGTGATTGCATTCCTCTACTCCTACTTGACTGTCAATCTAATCCCTGTGACGTGATCCCCCCTCTCTTCTCTGTAATAAACATAGAGATAAGAGCATAGCAGGGGGGAGAGAGGTAGCTTTGATGGTGTAGATATAAGGCTGCACTTGACCCCCCTTCTTAATAGCTTTCACTGATTGATGATGGGTCACAAAGTGGAGAGATCATAAACGTATACTGTTCTCCTTCTTCTTCCATGTCTCCAGGACAGCTTGCTTTCTATTGGCCACTGTGCGGGGTGTTTTTTTTCAGGATGTTGAACTTTTAATTCTACTGCGCATGATAAGCTTGTCGGGTTAGCCGGAGTTGAGAAAAAAGGAGGTACAGAGGGGAGGGGGAAGGGGGAGTGCTCACAGAGATCTGACACATGGTTAAACAAAGTCACTGACAGAGAGAGGATTAAGGCAGCACACAGAGTACATGAATTAACTTTGCAAAGGACAATGTGTTTTTTTTACTATGAGATGCCTTTAAGGAAAAAGACATACCTTTGAAGATTGTAATGTCAACATCTTGGCAAAGGAGCCGACTGGTTCAAGAGAGGTGTCAAGGAGGCCATTTATGTGAAAATAAAGAAACAAGCCTGAATAGAGGTTTGGTGTGTGTGTGTGTGGTGGGGGGGGGGGGGGTTCACACACACTGTCTGCAATGTACAATGCTGTTTTGACAGCTTACTGGGCAGTTTTTGATAACATATTAGCCACAATGCAATCAAGCCTTGCATTCAGAATGTCCCTAACACCTGGCGTCATTGCTAAATGGGACTTTCCAGGGTACTAATTGCCAACAGATTCATTCTGAATTGAGAAAGCCAGTTGGATGACTAGAGAAACGTCTTCAAGAACTAAACTTTAATTCCAGTTGATCTAACTGAATACAATAGATATAGGTTATCAATTGTTTTTTGGTCATTACAAACAGTTCACATACTAGATGGTTGTGATTTTTATGCAACACATGAAAGCTTCTGCAGACACAGAATAGATAACACACTGTGTTTAAGAGATCAGCACCCTGTCCAAGTAATAGAAATTATCGAATTAAATTAAAGGAGAATTAAAGGACAATTATACTCACCTTCCCTCCACTCCCTTCTTTGGTCAGTACTTTACCCAGGGTAGGACCTGAACCACTAGGTCCTCACCCCTGGGTTCGTGTAACTTGAAGCACATCGTTACTGAAACGCTGCTCTGGTAGGCTCCAGAGCATCGTTTTAGTAACGCTTGCTCTGAACCGCTAGGTCCTCACCCTGGGTAAAAAGTAGTTTGCAATGCTCAAATGCTGTGTAGGTTGGAAGTTGGATAATAAAGGTGTTTAAACAAAGTAAGCAATATAAAATGTAGTGGTCAACATGTGGTAAGTCTCAGTGAAATGTTGTTGATCCTATACAATCAACAACGGGGTTGTCTGTTTTTCGATGATGTGTCCTTTTGTGCGATCTTTTCCATTCTGACTATTTATTAGGTTTCATAAAATACTACTGTTACATAACCAGCTGGCTAAAAAAACAGTCAACTGAATTTCTATGAATTTAGCTTGTATTTGATAGAATTAAAAATAAAAAGAATAGATAATGCTTATACCTTTCATTAGGGTTAGCAGGTTGTGATTATGCTTTCAACATATGTGCCATCAGAACAGTCAACAACTGACAAAATATATAATTATAATGTACAATCAATTTAATTGCATATTGGCTAAATCTCCATTAGGTTGTTCTTTGGTGCTGCCATGAACCATAGATAAATAAAAGAAATTAGTTTATAAGTTGACCAAATTATTTTAAACGCCAAGGTTGCTTTCTTAGCTGGGTCCTAGCTACTGGGATTTGCCTTATGGTCTGTTGAGCTCACAGCTCTTCGTGTGGCTTCTCTGGTTAAAGCTGACTCTTTTACTAAGAGAGAACTAAACCTAATTTAAACTCCATAATCTGAAAATATCCCTAGAACGCCAATAAACTATAAAAAAATTACCCAGTAAAAAGCAGTATATGTCATTTTAAAACCCCTGAAGAATTGCACAAGATAACTTGCATGCACACTTTCAGCCACACCTCTGACTAAACTCATGATCCCTTACCCAATCTGGACAGTTTACTGCATTGGCTAGAGACTACTAGTGGGTGTTGCCTGCTATAACAATTCCTTGCAGTAGCTTAGGACTGGGAAGTGTGAAGAACACAGCAGTCATTGACAAAACTGCAATACTAGTATGTTGGAAGATAAAGTACAACCGATGTTATTAATGTTAAGTTCCGGCACCCGTCTCAAAATGAGAGGTGAGAACAGATACTGTCTTTATTTTAAGGAGATCTACCATTTAATTAGTGTTGTTCTGAGGTTTAGTTGTCCTTAAAGTACTATACACAAACAAAGCACATAACATACTTTGGGATGAATACAAATCCCAAAAGACTTGGCCAAAAAACAGTAAACAGTTGAATTCAATTTATTTGTCATTAATGACACTGTGTTACAATAAAATGATGGTTAAATGTATTGCAATAATTAATGTAACAACTGTTGCTAATTAACATACTTTCATTCTTTGTGAAATAAATTTGGTGCCAACGGTCTTAAAAGAAAAGATTAATTTAAGTGATAGCTATGAACAGAAAAAAAGAGCAGAAATGCTCTATAAGCCCAAAGAGGAAAAATCATCAAAGTAAAAATATATTATACCACACTGTTACTGAAATTGTTTTATATCACACCAATTTAAACTTTATTGCCTAGTGCTAATAGTGACATTTTCAAAATATTTTAGATTCCCTTTGCTAAGGCTGCTGTGTTCACTCAACAGCCAGCTCCTGCACTTCTGGGACTTTGGACATACACTGCAGGAGAACCATTTGGAGCAGAGATGTAAGATAAGGATTTGTAACCACAGCACAGTGGGGACCGTAGTGGGGGGAAATTTTAGTTTTTGGGGGTGGACATGCCCTTTAACTGAAAGTGGATCCTTTCCATTACTTTGTAACCACATACAAATAATCTGATCATTACCAGCTTATTGAGGGCTAATTCTTCTGACACTTGTTTTTCCGAAGTCTAAATAGAAGTTATGCATAATAGATTATCTGATTTAGTTCATTTACAGCAGTCACATCAGCTACAAGGGGTTGTTTTAGTACAATTCTGCATGATTTTGTTAGTAATGTGTATCCCGGAGGGAGTACTTTTGGAACCCTCATAATTTCTAGTGTAGCTCTGGATTGGCAATACAGGAGTCCTGTGCCTCCGCTATATGAGAGAGCAGGAATAAGATATTGATGTGCCTCCACCCAATATTGAGACAGGCTCCCTGGGAACTTACTCTACTGAAGAATGGAAAAGTGTATTTAAAACAGATATCAACTTTATAACAGTACTTACAATCTGCCAACCAGGAGTGAGTGTTGCAAACCAGGGACGATACATTGCAGACTTTGGGCAGGGTGGAAAGGGGGTGGGCATGGTGTATGAGGGGGCGGGGCCTGATGTCACATGAAGGAGGAGCAACCTCAAGGGTGGTGGGAGGTGGGGTTAGGGAGGAGTTAGGGGTGTTCCAGAGGCATCCCAGGGGCATGTCCTTCAAAAGGGGGCGTGAATGAGGAGAAGACTAGAGTCTCCTCTCAGTCGCAGGAGTATGGGGGTCTCGGGGAGTCCACCCAGATTGATGGAGATCCCGGAAGACCGGGAGAGGTGAGATACCTGTACATTGTAGCTGGAGGGTATTACTGGAGAGAAGGGGATTTAGTCTATTCAAAATTCAAATTATCGTGCTGATTATGTAATAGTGTGTTTGTAGCATCACAGCATTTATCCATGCCCTTGAAAGAGCATCTTCTGAGTCAGTAGTAGAAAAACAAGGTTCATTTATTTGGGGTACTGGAAGTAGATGATTCCTGGGCCAGGCTTTACCTGTCCTCCAGGCCTTTTATCTTATCACAGGGATCCTGGCAAACTTGCTCACAATCTCAAATAGCTCAAGCCTCGAATGGTCAGCAAGATTATGTTTACCAGGTAATACTAATTCCTTAGTATTACTTTGGCCCCTGGTAGCAATTAACTGTTTTGACTTTAAAATATATATAATCGCTGATACTGCTATTCAGCTTGATAACATTTCCTCAGTAAGTGAATGCTCTCAGAGGAGAAAAAATTGTGAGGGATTTCTGTGACTCAGTCTATCTGTGAAACCCCATAGCTGTATGTCAATGGCAATCATGGTTCTCTTCCAAACTCAGGTATATGGGGAGAAAACCAGTGTAGACAATAGTAAACGAGGGGACAACACACAGAATAAATCTGTAGAAAAATAACAGTGATGTCATGTCAGGTGCCTTTACAGGCATGCACCATAGCTCCACATGCTTGCTCATGTCCATTCATCTCTTGCTGGCAAAGTGCCTAACATATCCAAGAATGTACTATTAAATCTCTACAGGGAGAGCATCTCCTTCGGGATAATAGGTAGTAGTCTGACTCTTTTTATGTTTAGCAGCTGCAAAAGCTCCCTAGTAATCAGCTCTCAAAGTCTCTGCCTTGATCAGAGTGCATTCTACTTGGAGTCCATAAGGATGAAAAACTTTTCCCATAATACCTTAGCAACTGTGTAGGCCTTTTGATCTTTGGTAGGAAAAGCTTGAGCATATCAGGTAAAGTGGTCTGTAACATTACCAATGCCCTTGGAGTCATTTTCAATACAAAGGAAACATGCACACTAATTCCATGGGTCTGAGCTTTTAGGTGACACTTGGAGAGCCTTTGATGGAAGTGTTTCCTTTGCAGCATCGTAAGCATCTTCTACAGTAATGAGCTAATGTATCTCTTTTTTGGGCCAGAAAAATCGGTCTTGACATGCAGGCTTCTCAATGTTTGGAATTTCTGGGGTATACTAATTTCCATCACGCGGTTGATCATGAATGGTGTCACCTGGTATAACAGTCCATGTTATATGAAACTTTTCCAGTCACCACTGGAAGAATTCATATCCCCCTAAAGTCTTTTTCAGTGCAGGTTTCTGGCTTTGCCACTCCTCTATATGGCCCTATAAGAGGATCACTTTCTTTCTAAATTTGAACATCTCTTTCTTGTTAATAAATTTGGACCTGCTAACTGCATGATCCACAGCATAGCAGTAAAGTGTAGAATGGCATCGAGCTCTACAGTGAAATCTTACTCTCATCTCAGATAAAAGCTACCCATATCTCCACAACAGTGGTATTTCTTCCCATTCTCCTCTGTTTCAAGAGAGGCAAACCAGGTCTTCCAGAGAGTACATCTGCCCCAATATTTCTAAAACATGGTTTGTACTTAGGGTGAAAGAATAGTAGACAGTGCTGCTAACCAACGGTGCTCTGTTGCATCAAGTTTGGCTGTTGTCAAAATATATGTGAGAGGATTGTTGTCTGTTCTTACCACAAGTTTACTCCATATAAGCAGTCATGCAACTTGTCTACAATTGCCCACTTGAGAGAACAAAACTCTTAATTGCGCATGGGGTAGTTCTTTTACTGGGTGTTGATATCTGCTAAGGTAGGCTACAGGTCTCAATCCTTCTGGATTTTCTGATGAAGAACACTCCCAGTCCTTGATAATATCAACATGCAGAATATATGGCTTGAAGATTAGCATATGGTATGGTGTATCAGTGAGCCTTTTCTTTAGTGTCATTGAATGCTTCTTCACATGTGCTGCCCATTTTTCTCGAAAGAGAATCTAGCCATCCGTTTGGCATCTCTACCAGACACACAAGTAAATTTCAGAAGTTCATTTAGGGATGGGCCACTCTTGCATAACCTCTACAACATCATATAATAGCCACAAAATCCAAAAATTATCTTAGCTTGGTGATATTTTGTGGTCTTGGTCAAGTTACTACTGTTTCTATCCTGAAAAGATCGGTCCTATCCCTCTCAGCAGAAACCAAGTGGCCTACATAGGTAACTGAGGGACGGCAAACTTACATTTGTGTATTGACAGTTTTAGTCCTTTTAACAAATTAACCATTCAACACTTTAATTAAGCTCTCTTAGTGCTCCTCTAGTGTAGGTCCAAATAAAATTATATCACCAGATACACTAGTAAGTCTTGAGGAGACAGGTGCCCTAAAACTTTTCCATATGAATTATCTGTGGCCCCACTGATATCCTGTGGCATTCGAGTAAACTGAAAAATCCCAAGGGGCAGATAAAGCAGTATTCCTGATCTTCAGGGCCATGGGGACTTAATAATAAACCAGAGTGTAAATCCATTACAGTAAACCATTACAACCATTTGCTGCTTCTATATCTCTTCAATTCAAAGGAAGGTGTATTGAGCAGGTACTGTACGTCTGTTTAAAGTGCGGTAATCTACACACAGGCTAATTTACCCATCTTTCTTTCTTATTATAACTATTGGAGATGCATAGGCTTCCACAATAATTCTCCTCCCTTAAATTCTATTAGCCTATGGCTGAGATCTTCTCTGTCTGACGAGGACTCTTCTTTGGCTGCTCCCTGAGAGAGAGTAGAATTGGATAATTGAATGTTGTTGTGAATTTTTAGTACATCTACATCCATCTCATTAATAGAAAAGACTTGCTTACGCACATGCAGACCTTGCTTCCAGTCCTCAGGAAATGTGAATCTCCAAAATCAAATTGTTAATTAGACAGAGAAGATATATGTGAGAAGACTGGCCCTCTATTGATATATAATCTCGTGCACTGGATGAGATCAGGCCAACTCCTCCTGAGGATTAAATTTACAGGATGAAGAGCGAGGTTTTGACAGTTGCTAAAATTGTAGCTGGTATTTTCTTTATCCAGACCTTCAGTTAGGAACAACTTGCCACCCCTTCTGGGTCACAGCCTTAGGCAGGTTTCAATCAGAATTATTTTTTTTCCTGGACCATTTTTGGTTCACATCTGTCATTGCTCCTACAGTTCTGATGCCCCCGGAGGAGCTCAACAGTGGGAAAAGCAATGTCCATACTGATAAGTAATAGAAGGGTTACTGCAAAAAGCATTGACTTCTCAAATGACGAGACAGTGGCTCCTGCTCTTGCCATAATTCTTTTTGTACTTCGAAAACATCTGTACCCAGTATCACAGGAACAACATTAGGATCTCCAGTATCAGGGCAAACTATAGCTTCTACTTCTGTAGGTTGAGATGTTCTATCAAGACACCCTTTCACAAGTACAGTCACTTAATCCGTTCTTGCACAGAAGAATAAGCTTTCTGGTTGAGCCCCATAGTTCTAATCCCTTAACAGGGTGCAGGGGTTTGTGTGCTAACATTTTCTGATAGTAACTATGATAAAAAACAGTAACTTGTGAACCAGCGTCAAATAGGCTTGTCTGGATTCCCATCTAAGGTCCATAAGGTACTTGGGCCTACCAGATTTCCATGATCCTGCAGGATATAATTTGCATGGTTGCTGAGGATCTTTTTCAGGGCAACTCTCATAAAGTGTCCCTGTTTGCCGCACCCAAAACATTTAGTTGATTGCTAGCAGATGGACTCAGTCCCGCTCTAGTTGATATAACTTTGGAGTCTGAGGAGAAGATAGTGTCTCCTTTTTAGTAGTATAACATTCCTTTTTGAAATGAACATTCGAATGTGGTTTGATGTAAGTGTGTCTACAAATGTAAGATTGATTCCTCTTGGTTATAACTTTCATAAGTTCAACAAAATCTGTGTCTGTTTTATCTTCAGAGTCATTTGCAAGTTTTAATTCATTGGAAACAATGGTAACATCCCTTTTAATACCTGTTTTACTACTTCATTGCTTAGACAAAAGTTTCTACAGAATATTTTCCAGACTAAGCACAAATGCAGACACATCCTTGTGGAGATGTAATGTGGGTTCGATTGAAACCCAGTTTCGAATCGAATCTGAGGGTTCGAGTTCCAACGAAACTTTCAGAACTCCCGAATTTCACGGAACCCGGATTTTTATCGGAAATCAAAAGTAGAAAATTATCGAAAATCGAAAGTAGACGATTTGAAAATCAAAAAGTAGATGATTTTCGAAAATCAAAAGTAGACGTTTCGAAAAACAAAAGTAGATGATTCTCGAAAATCGAAACTCGAACTCGAAAAATTTAGAAAATTCGAAACGAACGAAACGTTTCGAACATCTCAATCCTTTGTAGGTTTTTGCTTCATAGCTTAAAATCAGCCAAAGCTGGTCTGGATCATCATGTTTTCCATAATCTGATTGAGAATGTCAAGTATTTACATATCCGAACATCTTATGGTTTGCTTTAAAATGTAAACACAAGTTAGCTGCAGGTGGACGTAGATGCCATAATCCACTGTTTTTTGGTCTGTTCAGAACAAGCCCATACATCCAGAGTATAGTAATGCAGATTCCTTCCAGATTTCAAATCCCCTCTCTCCAGTGGGAACAGGCTCTATTCCAGAAAATGTCTTAGTTATTTGTAATGGCTAACTGCAATCCTTGAGCCAATGTCTCACTCATTTTAGTTAATGTCTGATTCATTATGAAATTTGTATCTTTGGATACACTATTTCAGTTACAGTGTATTCTTGCTTTATTGTGGATGTCAGCTTGCAAAGGGTTGGTGGTAGCACTCTCCCTCCCACAGCAACTGGAGCTAAAGTTTGGGAGATGTTTTCCCTTTCCAAGGTGTAACAGGAGAACTTGGGTAAATCAAAGGCATCCCATTGATAAGCTGCTCGGGGAAATAGAACATATGGCCCCTAATCCATCAACGTTAAACAGGAGGCTGGCAAGCCTTCCACTGCACACACATCATCGCTAGCAAGAATGCAGATTTCAAGTATCTAAACTGGTCATGGTACTTTAAATTAACTCAAAGAAAAAAGAAGATAAAATGCACACTACATGCAAAAATAGAAAACCTTTATTGTAATGGGAAAAACCTTTAAAACCATTCAAAAAACACCCCTTAGTGGAAATACAGATTAAGCATATATACATTAGCCTAAGGGCATATAAACACTATATAAAAGTTATACATGATAAAGGGTACAAGCACAGTAGAGGTCTATATATTGCTTAGGGCCAGAACAGCACAGAGGCAAAAGCAAATAATCAAAGGCAAGAGATATCGTAAGAATAGTAGATGTACAAAGAGTCTGCCAGAAAACAGGGTAAAGGCTACTGTATCTGCTGTAATCCACCAAGGAAACTGGCCAAGATGCCGTCTAAACAGATTTTCTCATTGGCTCCAAATGAGTAAGTCTGTTTAAACGAAACACGTCTTGGCCGGTTTCCTTGGTACACAACAACTAAAGGGTGTGTTTAGGGTTAGCATTTTCCTTAAGGGCCCAAGCATAAAACTCTGCTGGGGTAAGTAATGGCATATTGATAATTACTGGTATTAATAATATACTGCAGTTCTGGTTGATCAGGGATACTTTCAGATGTCACTTAGAGTCGGGAAGGAATCCCCCCCCTTTAGCTGTTTTTCTTCCTTCCTTGGATCAACTGTTAGGTAGGGTTAAAAAGGGGTTAAAATTGATGTCTTTATTCAACCTCAATTACTATGTTACTATATTTGTATTTACTCCTACTTTGTATCTCAGTGATACCTCCAAATGTAGCCCTTGTTACACAGAGTAGAAGTTTGGTATCTATAGTCTGGATTGGTGCTACAGGAGTCCTGTGTCTTCGCTATATGAGAGAGCAGGAATATCAGATTGGTGTGCCTCCACCCAGGATTGAGACAGCTCCCTGGGAACATTTATTTAAGGCAGATATGAACTTTGTACCAGTACTTACAATCTGCCAGCCAGGAGTGAGTGTTGCAGAATCATAAACTGATACATTGCATGTGGATGGTATTACTGGAGAGAACACAGTTTCTTGACAGGGTTTCCTTCTTGTTTACACCTTAATCATAGTCACTTTTATTTCCTGGATCTCTCTTTACTTCCCCCTCACTTCCTAACTTCCTGGTACTTCCTGGTTACCTGGCCCCTCCCCCTCACTTTCTAACTTCTGGTTATCTGGCTCTCCTCCTCACTTCCTAACTTCCTGGTTACTTGGCTCCTTCCCCTCACTTCCAACTTCTGGTTACTTCTGGTTACCTGGCTCCTCCCCCTCACTTCTAACTTCCTGGTTACTTCCTGGTTACCTGGCTCCTCCCCTCACTTCCTAATGTTCTGGTTACTTCTGGTTGCTGGCTCTCCCCCTCACTTCCTAGTCTAGGCATCTTACAATATCTATAATACAGGATGAATAACAGAGAAGCATCACCAGCTTCCCTACACTAGTAAAGTCTAATATTGAAATGAGTCTGTTGGATGGTCCTGGCTGTGTTTTAGCAGCTCTCTCTTACATTTAATTCTCAAAGGTGTAGTCAAAGCCTGAGTGGTATTGGAGAAGTTCAGTATCTACAGTACTGCCTGTACATGTAATGCTGTTTTGACACATTACCGTAGCGGTTTAATAACATCTCTTAGCTACAATGCAATCAACATTTTGCATTCAGTGGGTCCCTGAAAACTTGCTGTTATATGCTGATTAAGCCACATTCCAGGGTCTTTATTTCCAAAACATTCTTGCACAAGTCATTCTGAATTGAGAAAGACAATTAGTGATTAGCAAAACAAGTCCAGATGATATAAATGAATGCTTTAGATACCGGAAGAAAGAGAACCTTTACAAAGTCAAAGATGTATGCAGTAGTACAAAAAAAATCCATCAAATGTATTGCTGTCTGCTTGGTTTAAAGTTTAAAATTATTAATTCATCTAGAGATGATAATTTTGCAGTATAGATCTAGCCTACCTATGAAACCAGCCTAACAGTTAAGCCAGAGGAAAGGCAAAAATAATCCAGCGGTGGAAGGGGGTGAAAAATCCTTCCTGACTCCAAATGGCAAATGGAAAGAATCCTAGATAAACAAGAACTAACTGTATGAATACTTTTTGCAAGCCAACAGATCCCGACTTGTTACTTGTGGGTTAAGTTTCCATCCAAAGCATGTCTTTAGGGATTACCTAAATCACAATTTATCCAAGTGCAACGAATTTGCTTGAACAAAAAAGAATGGATCATAATCTTGACAAAATGATGAATAAATTTAGGGTAAGGGGTTATTAATCCAGGGTGCTGAAACAAGCCAATGGTTGAAGCACAGGAAAATACCCCCAGAGTTACATATGAATGGGGAGTCCCCTTGTGTACAATGTTACTCAACCCTATCTGATACTGTCAAGAAAAATCTTAATATATTTTGGCCTACTATCGAGGGCGAATAATCTTTGGCGTAGAGAAACTAGACGTAAACCATTTATGTGATAAAAAATCCAAAACTCTGTAAAATGAAGCTGACCCTGCTGCAAAATATAAAAAAAAGTCCTTTTGTGTTTTCCGAACGAAAAGGTTGCTTTAAATGTTACAATATGTAATAATGGAACTCCATAATAACAGGTAACATTTACGCATCCTATGTCTCAGGCCACACATTCCCCATCAGAGTATATTACAATTGCAACAACGAGTTATTGTGTGGATATGTTAAACTGCCATTGTTCACTTACCTATATTGGCAAAACCTGGTCCTTTTAGAAAAAGGTTCCAACATCACAGAAGTGACATCGGCTAGCCCTGAGTATTAGCCAATGAGAAACAAAAAATGGATGCTACACCGTAGCTGAAACATTTTTATCAGTTAAAACATCAGGTTTCTGATCTAAGAGGAAAATCATTGTCATATTCCTCTAAACGAGGGGAGGTGACAGACAAATGGCCTTATTACAAAGGGAATCATACTGGAATTTTTATGAATACGGTCAAACCCAAAGGTCTCAACACTAATTTGGGGTTGTCATGTTTTTTACCAACGATAAAAGTAGATATATATAAAGCTTAAGTTTGTCCCAATATAATTCTTCTTTTTATTAAATTAATGTCTGTTAGATACTAATGTATGTTAGATACTAAGTACATTTAGTTAATATAAGCAGTCCTCTGTTGTTGTTGCGTTCGATTGCTAATATATTTGTCCAGAAAATAGTATAAAGCAACAGGCTTGACAACAGGTACCCCTGAGTCTCCTAATCAGGTAAAACGATGTGGTGTAATTAAGAAGAGTTACCACCCCATCAACATAAAAACAGTCAATGTACCCGATAGGTGGAACAATATACCTAAGATTATACAAACAAACAAAGAGTATATAATAATAAATATACATATATTTAATACATCAGAACAACTATAAAGCCGGCCAGCTATAGGTCTACAAAAATCAAAATCAAAAAGAATATACCCCTCAATAAAAAGGGGACTAAAGGTCCCAATATCAATGGATATCCAGTATCTAATTAAGTGACAAAAAAGATGTATATATATAGAGAGAGATAAATGTCCAGCTCAAAATGTACAGTCAATAAAAATCCTATAAAGGGGAGATACTGAAAAAGAGATAAAAAACGATAAAAAACAATCTTCTCGGTGTGCGCAACCCACAACAAAATTCTCAGGATGCGGGCCACAATGTACAGCGGAACAAACAATACTTCACCACTCCAGAAGTTTTCGTGTAGTAAAGTGGTTATGTATCGGTCCCCGGACTGTGAATCTGTGTCCGTGGCTTCTGACGTCTTGGGATCCGAGTGGATGCGGTCAGATATTCTAGACCAATTATTTCCAGGCACGCTGTTTGTTTGATATTAAACTCACGTGTTCGTGGTTCCCGTCAACCTCTGAGTAGATACGTAGACGTCACTGCTACGCGTTTCGTACCAATAGCTTTGTCAGGCATACGTATCCATAAAGTAACTCCTTTATACGTTAAGATTTGAAGGAACTTTATTGTTCATTTGTCCCAAGAGCGTGCAGAAGCCATGGACACAGATTCACAGTCCGGGGGACCGATACGATTAACCACTTTACTACACGAAAACTTCTGGAGTGGTGAAGTATTGTTGTTCCGCTGTACATTGTGGCCCGCATCCCTGAGAATTTGTTGTGGTGTGCGCACTCCGAGAAGATTGTTTTTATCGTTTTTTATCTCTTTTCAGTATCTCCCTTTTATAGGATTTTTATTGACTGTACGGATTTTGAGCTGGACATTTACTCTCATATATATATACATCTTTTTGTCACTATAATTAGATACTGGATATCCATTGATATGGGACCTTTAGTCCCCTTTTATTGAGGGGTATTTCTTTTTTGATTTTGATTTTATGTAGACCTATAGCTGGCCGGCTTTATAGTGTTCTGATGTATTAAAATATATGTATATTTATATATTATATACTCTTTTGTTGTTTGTATAATCTTAGGTATATTGTTTCACCTATCGGGTACCTTGACTGTTTCTATATATATTTTGTGTAAAGGTGTGGGTAATAGAAATTTTTAATAATGTTAATATTTCAAATTACTATAGAGTACATTAAAATTACTGATATATTATGTCTGTGCGAGGCATATTGCACTTAATTTTAGTACTTTACTTATATTGTATTTAAAGTATTTAAAAATTTAAATATTTACTGACTGCAATTATGTTTTTTTAACCTTGAATGCACTTATGCACTTTATATATTCCATCACTAGAGGACTCTTGTACCTATGCTCCTCCCTATAAAGTGATATATTTTTTTATCACATGCACTTTATAAACTCTTGTCTGAAGAAGGCACAAACTGTGTGCTGAAATGTAACAATAAACACTATGTTTTGAATTGCGTAAGACTGTATGCCCAGCTATTTTCTTCTAATTACCAGCCTGTGTTGGCGACAGCTCTGGTGGCACCCAGCATCTAAGAAAACACTCGACCTGCAATGTAATGTTAGTATCACGGTGTGGAGGATCACTTCTTTCCATTGATAATTGTATGAATTTATAAAATTTTTAACGTATCCATCCACTCTTGAAACTATGAACTTGCCATTCCCACATCTGCTGTAGGGCAGTTCCACTGTTTTACTGTTCTTACTGTAGAGAAACCTTTCATTACCTGAAGATGAACTTCAGTGTAAACTGACTTAACTTGTCTAATCTATATGCATAGTCAAGCAACTTCATTCCCTTTATTAATTTAGTTGCCCTTCTCTGAACTTTTCCAAGATGTTCCTTTTATATACAGGACACTTAAACTGCACTACATATTACAAATGGTCTTCCAGTATTGTAATTGTTCTCCCTTATATGTATGGCACTCTTTAAACAAGGCATAATCTTGCTAATTCTAGTTGTTTTCTCTCAGGCACTGGTTGTACAGCTAAGTATGTTGTCTAATAGAACCTCCAAACCTAAGCACAGAGCCATGTATGGTAAAAACCCAAATCACCTTACATTTATCAACATTGAATCTCATCTGCCATTCTGCTGCCCATTTTGATATAATCTAGGTCTGCTTGCAGCACTTGCACATCATTTGAAGTTTCCAAAGTCTGCATAGTTTAGTGTCATCAGCAAACACAGCAAAGACCTTGCTTTCAATACCAACAGAATTTATCAGAATACTCCATAATATGGTCATTTCATGACACAGATTAGGGAACAGGGATGAATTTCTTTAATATCAGCTAAGGTTTTTATGGAGCAGGGAATAATGGTGTATGTATGTATATGTATGTGTATGTATATGCTGTACATTATAAAATACGAGTATACAAACAGGGGATAAGCAAGCAATTTACGATAAATAAAAATGAAATACAATTCATACATCAGTTAAGAATACATATATAATAAATATATAAAATATATAAGTGCACCATGCCTTACACATTAGGAATGAGATCCCTGCCCCAAAGAGCTTACAATCTAAGTGGAATATTGATCTCTGTTTTTACAAATCAAATGTTAGTTTAGTATAAGAAATAGCGTGCCCCATATATGAAATATTAGAATGTTAGAAGTCTTCTCTTATTCTGTTTAAAGGAATAGCCACTTGAAAAGTGTATTGATTGAAGACTGCCTTACCTCCCGTTCTACAATCAATATCTCAGGAGCAGGGATGACCAGGGACGAAGATTGCAGAAACTTACCTTTCACGTGACCCACTGAACAGCACTGAAAATTCCCGACCACTTCCTGGTTCTAATCAACTATAGCATGCATTATCACGCACACGTGCTTTAGTTGGTTAGAACCAGGAAGCGGTCTGGACCTCTCAGTTCTGCTGTGGTGGATTGCAGTGGAAGGTAAGTTTCTGCATAGCTCCTTAACCTCCCAGCCTTTAATCAATAAATTAAAGGAATAGTTCACTTTTCACTGGGCTTGCAAGAGACCTTCATTTCATTTTGAGATTGTGAAAAGATAAATTTAGTCATTCAGGCATATTTATATAAATTATGTATATTCTTAGAACTGTCCTGAAGTGGTTACAATTGTTTACTTAAGTGTTTTCCAGGAGCATTTAAAGGGAACTGTGGTCTCCAAACAAGTTGAGTTTAAATGAAAGACCAGTTTCCTACCTTTAAACGAGCTATCAACCACCTCTCTACTGCTCGACAGCCCAAGATATAAAGAAATGACTGACCAGAAAGTTAGTGGGTGGAGGCTGACATATTTATATCAGCTTTTAACCTCAATTTTGCTTGTTTTTAGATTTGATAATATTTTTGCACTTTGCACTTTTTAATATAGAAGCTCTTTGATATTTATTAATAGTATGCTATGGATTAATATAATGGGGGGTTCACTGGGGAATGATGTCATATGGGTGTGACAAAGTATTATGGGTGTGATTAAGGTTATTTGGGTCTTGCAATTCATGCTTGGATATCCAGATGCCGGCTACAAGATGGCAGAAACAGTTGATGACAAACAAAGTTTGCAGTAAAAAAGATCTTTTGTACAGATAAAGATCCTCTCCCTGTACTCAAGTTTTAAGACTGCTGGGTCTCTTTCTCAAGTCAGGAGCACAAATGCATTACATATTCTATTAATCTTTTAGAAGCTAAAAAAGAAATACCTCCTTATTACAGCAGTGTATTCCATGTCCATGACACTAAATTAAACATTCAAAACTGCTCATAGATATCAACTGGACATTAACCCATATATATGTTAAATATCACATCAAATACAAAACTTACATCACTTTTAATCTTATCATTAAGGCATGGTGAGAAAATGATGATCCCTTTAGTTAGCGGCTTATTATCCAATGTCCTGTAGAAAAAAGTATATAAAACCCTTACAAAATAAATACAAATCATAATCCCTATTAACCATGGGGATGTAATGAATTCAGATGTTTGATCCACCAAGTCTCTAGTTTCCTTAGGTGATTTCTACTTTTAATCCCTGTTTTTGTATGTTTCTAAAAAATAGAAGAACGTGTAAGGCAACATGTTTTTAAATTTATTGCTGAGATATTCTAGATTTAATCCTTTCGTTGTTTCCCAACGTATATCAAACACAGGGGCATGTAACACATATACCACATATTTTGAATACATGTGTGTAGCCCCTTGATACAGAATTTCTCACCACTACCTGGATGTTCAAAGCTGGGTCTGTTTTCACAAGCGACAATGTACACAGGTTTGGCATGGATACATGCCCTTCTTATTACTTCTAAGCCATGTCCATTTATTCTTTCTTGCATGTATCTTTATATGTACAAGGTTGTGTAGGTAACTTGCATGTACCAGTCACTGTGGGCATTTTAATGTACCAGTCTGTTTTGGCAACATGTATGTACCTGCCAATGTGGGCAACTTGTATGTACCAGCTCTGGGGACAACTTGCATGTACAATCACTGTGGGCAACTTATATGTACAGTCTAAGTGTACAACTTTTATGTACACCTTACTGTGGGCAACTTGTATGTACCTGTCGCTGTGGGCACATATATGTACAGTCACTGTCAGCAACTTATATTTATCAGTCTCTGATTGGGTGCACTCTGGTACATATATACCACCCTCCATGTGGCACAATACAGTATGTCAGCCCTCCAGTTCCCCAGCCAATGTGAGGGCAGCCCAAGTTCCTCAGCCAATGTGAGGGCAGCCTCATTTCAACAGCCACTGTGAGGGCAGTCCTCCAATTCTCCTGCCAGTTAGGGCAGCCCTCAGTTTACAGCCACTGTTTAGTCAGCCCTCCAGTTCGCAAGCAACTGTTAAGTCAAAACTATCTAGTGAACTGGAGGGCTGAACTTACAGTGGTTGGTGAACTAACAGTGATGCCTGAACTGGATTGCTGACCTGGGAATGTCTGCTGAACTGACCTAACAGTGCTCAACTGGAAGGCTGGAAGTTTACAGCCACTGTTAGGTCAATCCTCCAGTTCAGACAGTGTCAAGTCAGCACTACAGTTCATTAGCCAGTGTTAGTTAGCCCACCACACCCACTTCCACAAGCCAGCACACACCCTTTTTTTTTTTTGAGCATCTTAGATTAAAGCACAGGCAACATTTTGCACCATTATTAAGCGCTTAAAGGTACACTGATTTTTTTTTTTAATTGCTCATTAGTGGAAACGATAATTCATCCAACTATCACGTTACTATTTTTTGTTGATCTGTCCCCTATTTCATTAGATATCCAATCTGAAACATCTTACATTTCAACATTTCTGTAAGCAGTTTAGTCAGCCCTCCAGTTCGCAAGCAACTGTTAAGTCAAAACTATCTAGTGAACTGGAGGGCTGAACTTACAGTGGTGGTGAACTAACAGTGATGCCTGAACGGATTGCTGACCTGTGAATGTCTGCTGAACTGACCTAACAGTGCTCAAGGAAGGCTGGAAGTTTAACAGCCACTGTTAGGTCAATCCCTAGTCAGCAGACGTGTAAGTCAGCACTACAGTTCTTAGCCAGTGTTAGTTAGCCCACCACACCCACTTCACAAGCCATGCACACCCCTTTTTTTTTTTTGAGCATCTTAGATTAACAGCACAGGCAACATTTGCACCCATTATTAAGCTGCTTAAAGGTACACTGATTTTTTTTTTTTATTGCTCATTAGTGGAAACGAAATTCATCCCAACTATCACTGTACATTTTTTTGTTGATCTGTCCCTATTTCATTAGATATCCAATCTGAAACATTTACATTTCAACATTTCTGTAAGCAGTTTAGGTCAGCCCTCCAGTTTGCAAGCAACTGTTAAGTCAAAACTATCTAGTGAACTGGAGGGCTGAACTTACAGTGGTTGGTGAATAACAGTGATGCCTGAACTGGATGCTGACCTGTGAATGTCTGCTGAACTGACCTAACAGTGCTCAACTGGAAGGCTGGAAGTTTAACAGCCACTGTTAGGTCAATCCTCCAGTCAGCAGACAGTGTCAGTCAGCATACAGTTCATTAGCCAGTGTTAGTTAGCCCACCACACCCATTCACAGCAACCATGCACACCCCTTTTTTTTTTGAGCATCTTAGATTAACATTTGACTAAGGCCATTTGCACTAGGCAACATTTTGCACATTATTAAGCTGCTTAAAGGTACACTGATTTTTTTTTTTTTAATTGCTCATTAGTGGAAACGATAATTCATCCCAACTATCACTGTACTATTTTTTTGTTGATCTGTCCCCTATTTCATTAGATATCCAATCTGAAACATCTTACATTTCAACATTTCTGTAAGCAGTTTAGTCAGCCCTCCAGTTCGCAAGCCAACTGTTAAGTCAAAACTATCTAGTGAACTGGAGGGCTGAACTTACAGTGGTTGGTGAACTAACAGTGATGCCTGAACTGGATTGCTGACCTGTGAATGTCTGCTGAACTGACCTAACAGTGCTCAACTGGAAGGCTGGAAGTTTAACAGCCACTGTTAGGTCAATCCTCCAGTTCAGCAGACAGTGTCAAGTCAGCACTACAGTTCATTAGCCAGTGTTAGTTAGCCCACCACACCCACTTCCACAAGCCATGCACACCCCTTTTTTTTTTTTTGAGCATCTTAGATTAACAGCACAGGCAACATTTTGCACCCATTATTAAGCTGCTTAAAGGTACACTGATTTTTTTTTTTTTAATTGCTCATTAGTGGAAACGATAATTCATCCCAACTATCACTGTACTATTTTTTTGTTGATCTGTCCCCTATTTCATTAGATATCCAATCTGAAACATCTTACATTTCAACTTTTTTTTTTCTGTAAGCAGTTTAGTCAGCCCTCCAGTTGCAAGCAACTGTTAAGTCAAAACTATCTAGGAACTGGAGGGCTGAACTTACAGTGGTTGGGGAACTAACAGTGATGCTGAACTGGATTGCTGACCTGTGAATGTCTGCTGAACTGATCTAACAGTGCTCAACTGGAAGCTGGAAGTTTAACAGCCACGTTAGGTCAATCCTCCAGTTCAGCAGACAGTGTCAAGTCAGCACTACAGTTCATTAGCCAGTGTTAGTTAGCCACCACAACCACTTCCACAAGCCATGCACACCCCCTTTTTTTTTTTTTTGAGCATCTTAGATTACAGCACGGCAACATTTTGCACCCATTATTAAGCTGCTTAAAGGTACACTGATTTTTTTTTTAATTGCTCATTAGTGGAAACGATAATTCATCCCAACTATCACTGTACTATTTTTTGTTGATCTGTCCCTATTCATAGTATCCATCTGAAACATCTTACATTTCAACATTCTGTAAGCAGTTTAGTCAGCCCTCCAGTTCGCAAGCAACTGTTAAGTCAAAAAAATACTAGTGAACTGGAGGGCTGAACTTACAGTGGTTGGTGAACTAACAGGATGGCCTTGAACTGGATTGCTGACCTGTGAATGTCTGTGAAACTGATCTAACAGTGCTCAAATGGAAGGCTGGAAGTTTAACAGACACGTTAGGTCTATCCATCAGTCACGACAGACAGTGTCAAGTGCAGCACTACAGTTCATTAGCCAGTGGTTAGTTAGCCCACCACACCCACTGCC